>BMAO01016105.1:0-23777 GCA_019973975.1 Trichonephila clavata | reverse complement strand
AAATTCTTATCTATAAAATATAATTAAAATTTTTTCAAACAAAATACGCAAATAATAGCCTCATTACATTACGTTTTATTATAAATAGCAGGATCAATAATATCATGTGTATCTGAAATATTTAACAATTTTTAGATAAGAAAGTACGAACAAAAGAAAAATATTACAATTTTCCCCGACGTTTCTCAGTACAAATTCTGAAATATATCAACGTTGATAAAGCGTATAATAATAGACATGATATATTTTATGTTGCGTATACGTATAGAATAAAATACACTTTTTAAATCACATACAGTTATTGATTTTAGTATACAATAACCTAAATTTAAACATTTATACCGTTGGATAAACATACGATTATTAATTTTTACCATATATGCAACAAAATAATAGTATTGTTTTATGTAGTGGATGGCATTTGATGTTAATACAGTTTTTTCTAATATTTATTCATTAATTAGCATTAATTAATTTAATTATTACCGGTTTTCGACACCAACTTAGATTCGTCTCCATTATTGTAACCATGTAACTTCTAAAACAATGACAAAAGTTGGCGTCGAAAACCAGTTTTTTCAGCCAAACTAGCCGAACGGATGTGCATTGTTACAACAATTCAGACCAAATCATGCTTTTTTTCAATTCCTACTATTAGTTCACTCTCTCCCTATACATATATCTATATATATCTTGTTAAAATTTTCAATCGTTAATAAAATACTTTCTATGCATTCATTCAAAGTAGAAATTGACTTAAATTTTTTTTTATATTACTTGTTTCCCTTGAAAATGAAATTAATCTAACAGGAAATTGGCTCAAACTTATGGGACGAAACCTGCAACACCAATTACGATGTACAAATAAATGCATTGAGACCTATTTGCAAAAACTCAGTGAAAGAGTTGAGAAACAAATATCTCACTAATCAAATAAATTTAAATCATATTTTTGATTCATTGCATTTTCATTATATATTATCTATGTTTGTATACATAAAAATAATGAAAACAATAATAATTCGTTCTGTTTTAAATTCTTACTCCAATAAATGCTTGTAATGAATCCAAATCTATCATAGAGATATATATTTATATGTGGCCCGCGGAATTGTAATGTTTTTTCCGAAGTGTCCCGCAAGGTCATTTGGGTTGGCCACCCCTGTTCTACGCAAAACCCCATCAGAAGACTTTTCAAGTATCACCAAAAGCGGGTACCCCCTTCCCCCTCACACTCTGCAGTTCATCTTCTCTTTGCTGTTTTTATACAGAGCAATAAAAGTTCTACCTCCTCCCCCCCCCTTTTTTTGTACCTTTCTTTTCTTTCCTAGAGACTTTGCACCACATGTTTGTCGTGAACTAATGAAAACACGTTTACATACTTAGAAAATTATTTTTTAAAGTAAGTGTTTGTAAAGTTTATTCACTGGATCATCATTTTGTGGAATACTTTATTTTCTAATTTAAAAATAAACTAGACCGAATCAATATTTTAACTATAGTGCTAAAAAAATTTTATAAAATTTTATTACATATTTTACTAAAATGGATATATCCGAATTAACTTTAATTCTGACTTTGATATGTGTAAAATGTATTGCGCAAAGAAACCGCAGCATCTATTATATTAAAAATTTAGTCAGACTTGACCAGGGAATTGAAAATGTTCAATGATAGAAAATACCAGTCAGTGTCGGTTTATCCATTGGGCACTTGGGCGGGCGCCCTGGCCGAGAAGGCCCGGATAGGCTGGACTTAAACAGGTTTTCTAATTATAAGTTTCACTTCTCCAGAGTCAAGAGTACATGTGGATCTTCTGCTCCCAGGTATCGAAATGAGCCTAAACAGGCACTGCAGACAGTAATTTGAATAGAAAAAACAGCAAATTTAAAGATACAGCGACTTTAAAATCGCGATATTGCATATTTATTCGAATCTAAGACGCACCTTTTTATTCCGATGTTAATGCTACTAAAAATTGGTTGCAAGACGGAAAAGAATCGAAGACGGAAAAATTCATCGGATAGAAAAATTGAACAAGATATTATCGAATAGAAAAGATATAGATTTCGTTATTTTTAAAAGTTTTTAATACTGGTAAAAAATAAAATAATTGTTCATTTCTTATTAATTCACCTTTTTTGTTTCGTAAAATGAGTGAGTGAACATTAACGTCGCACTGAGGGCTTTTGACGACGGACTTCGTAATTTTGAACCATGGTCAAGTGACGAGGACGACACCTGAGCTAGTATCCCCTCTCCTAACTACCACATCACACCAACGGAGAGCATTTAAGCTCTCGACAGATTTACAATAGAACAAACAGAGTACAAATAGAATTTTAAATTTTAATGATGAAATGAGCTTTTATAAAGATACTTGTAGTTATACAAACTTCAATCCATTTTACATATACATTTATAATCTCCTTTTCGATTGTTTATTGTGACGGGTAACCTTGAGAGCCCCAGGGTTCCGTGGAACACAGTTTGAAGGCCACTGCACTATATAAATGCTGAGGAGAACGAAACAGGAGAAAAGGTAGATATACATTAGTGAAAAATAAAGTTTTATGTTTCAATCTGTTGTATTAAAAAAAGGACTAACAGTATGAAGCAATTTTACTCTTAACGAATAAATATAGTACCATAGAAAATTATATGGTTTATTTTCCAGAATTAAGCTGGCATATAATTTACAAATAAATTTTCATAATTTGCTATGAATTCCATGTAATTGGTGAGTATGGTGTCTTTTGGGGAGAATTTTGTTTTTATTCTTTTATCCCCTTCTCTCTCACACCACACACACAAATAAATAATATTCCTAACATGTTTCAAAAATTTCCAATCTTATTAGTTTTAGAAGATGCATAACAATCATCAATCAAAAAAAGTATCAAAATAGTAAAAAAACGTTGGTTTCTTTTTTCACTGATATACAAAACATTTCTTGTCGAATAATTCTTATTTATTCACCGATTCTACAAAGTAGAAACAAAACTTCTTAGATATGCATTTTATCTGCTCCTTTTTCTAAAAAAATAATAAGTATGTGAAAGGACTATTGTTTCAAATACAGAATCGAAAATTTTATCTACGTTAAATAATTTTTGTTCTTACATGTTCTAATAATATGCACTTATATATAATTTATAAAAAGCAATAATATTCGTGTGTTAAAACGAAGTAGTAATCCTAAAGGGAAAGTTTATCAATTGTAATTAAATTATTATAATTTTTCAATTATAATTCATAAGATTACGCTGGATTCCATTTGGATTTGCTTTTTCAGTATTGAGGTGGGGGGGGGGAGTGATTTCTCTTTTCTAAATAATAAATTTTCTTAATTTGTTTCAATGATTGTTAAAAATATCATCTACTGTCTCTTCATACCATTTCCTTCTTCGGTGGTGTGGGGTAAAGAGGACGTGGTTAGAGCGGATACATAATATTTCGTGGCTAGAGCCATCACCACCTAGAGATCGGACACATCCCCCTCTTAGAACAGATAAAGGGTGCAAACAAATAAGTAAATAAATGCTTTTAAAAATTACAAATGTAATTTAAAACGGTATTTTAAATGGTAAATATCTTTCACGTGTGCTAACGTTTTTTTTTCTTCCTTTTTTTTTTACGGAAGTTTTCTGTTTTTTCACGATTATCGAATTACAAGAATAAATACATTTTTTATTTATATTAAATTGTTAAGATATTATAGTGCGAATGCGTTTTAAAGATAGCGAAGTGTAATAAAAATAAGAACTTTCAGAGAAATATTTAAAACTTATATTAAATAACAGTATAATGAAGGGTCGAAACTGTGCACAACAAATGACATATGACTGATTAGGGAAACAACGCAATAGGTACAAGAATATTCACTCTTCCAACCCAACTTCCCAGAGCAGACAGTGTTTCCACTGTCGGATCTGACCACATAACCTTTCCTTCATATTGAGGGGGAATGTCCAATTTGGGGTCAAAGGCTATCTTTGATCAACAAACCCCTCTCTTTTCAACTAGACATATATTGCCTTTCTGTATTGTTCAAAGACTTGAATACTGCCTATCATAGGATGTTTACGAGCTCTATTACTTTTTTTTTCAAAGGCATTTTTAGAAATATTAAAAAAAAAAAGAAGCTGAGTTGAAATAAGTCCTATGAGAAGTAAAGGTTCCTATTCTAAATTTCAAAAGTGACTGAAACGAGCAACGTATTTTTCTTCCGTCGGAATGATTATTCAACGCTATCCAATTAGAAGACCTCAAAATCACCGAAATTTGGGACTCCACCCCCTCACACATCCCCAATACTGCTTTTTCCTCTTTTCTGTTTTAGTACCCACAGCAATAAAAGTTTCCTATTTCTTCCCTTTTTTTGTACCGTTCTCTTCTTTCCTAAAGACTTCAGACCAACAAGTGTTTTCTGGTCCCATCTGAAGTGAAATTCCCATGAAATATTGACATGGCATGACGAGATGCCTTTGGAAGGACGCTAAATGGTTTTGAAAATAACAAAACTGCAATTAAAAACAAAGTAGTTTATTACATAGTGATTAAACTGAGTAACAGATGGGTTTTAAGACAATCATTTATAGTAAAATAGCTTTGTAATAATTAGATTGACATAAGTTTTCTAGTGGATAGATTCATCATTCCGCCTGTCCCCAACATTCCCCCTCAAAAAAAGGTGTTAATAGCTGTTATGAGTTTTTCTGAGCAAATAATTAATGGAAAAGTTGAGAAAAGTAAAACTTCTTAACAATAGAAAATCGAGCAATAGCAATTGCGAGATTAAAAAAAGAAAAAATTATTTATTATTACAGTTATATTTTCCCTTCGTTAATAAAATAAATCATTCATTTTAAAAGTCTTCTTAAATTTATGTATAATTGCGTTTAAAAAATGAAAACATCTTTTAAATAGTTAGAAAATTAAGTTTTAATTTTTTCATAAATTAGTGTTCTTAGAAGTTTATTCAGCAAGTTATCTAATTTAAAAATAAACTAGTAATAAAAATAAATATCTTAACTATAATCCTAAAAGAAAAACACCTATGAGCAGCCAATATCTGTTCATACGGTAATGCCTCACATATTTCTTTTTTTCATAAATAAATATATCATAACATTTTTAAGTAGTAAATTTTTTTATAAAACTTAACTAAAATGGATATATATTTTGAATTAACTTTACATTTTAAACATATCAAATTTTGAATTATTCAGCAAAGAAATCACTCAGCGACTATTATATTAAAGATTTTGTTAAGAACATCAGGTTGTTGAAAATATTCAATGATAGAAAATGCCAGACAGTAATTTTTAATAGAAAAAAAACTTAAATCACGATATTACCATATTTATTCGAATCTAAGCCACACTCCTCCCCTCGATACTTATGCTACTAAAAATCGGGTTGATCTAAAAGTTGAACAAGATACTATCGGATAGAAAAAAATCACAGGTTCTCGTTTATTTTTAAAAAGTTTTTATAATACTGGTAAAATAAATTAATTATTTTCATTTATTATTAATTCACCTTTATCAATTTTTTATTTCGTAAAATGAGTGAGTGAATATTAATGTCGCACTGATTAGTTACTCAGGGGCTTTTGGCGACGGACTTCGTAATTTTGAACCATGGTCAAATGACGAGGACAACACCTGAGATGGCATCCCGTCTCCTACCACACCAACGGGGGGACGTTTGAGCTCTCGACAGATTTAACGTACATCGCTTTGTGGCCACGGTAGCCTAGTTCTCTAGGTATCGGATCGTGGCTGGCATGTCACGAGTTCGAGCCCAGTATCACTAAATGCCCACCGTGTAGGGGAGCAATGCACGTTAAAACTGTCGAGAGCTCAAACGTCCTCCCGTCGGTATTAGGACCTCCCTCTTAGTTAGGAGAGGGTGAAATTCAGGTCTTGTCCTCGTCAAATGACCATGGCTCAAAATTACGAGGTCCATCGCCAAAAACCATTCACGTAGCTGAACAGTGCGACGTTATTATTCACTCACTCGTGCATCGCTTCCCTACACGACAGGTCTTGAGCGGTACTAGGCTCGAACTCATGAAACGCCAGCCACGAGTCCGTTACCTTGACCACTAGGCTACCGCAGCCATATTTTATTTCGTAAATTTATCATATGTCGATAACATATTTAACACTATTTTTAGTTTTTTTTTCACAAAAACTGGCTGAGAGAAAATTTGGGGTACGGCTTAGAATTGGAGAAATGTAATTAAAAAAATTTCTGGTAATTTAATTAAAAAACAAGATTTTTTTATTGATTGTTCCAATGGTTTAATGGTAAAATATCACGTTAAATATAAAAGCTATTCGATGAAAAAAAAATTTTTGTTTGTTAAAAATATTGTAATTGCATTACAATAATTATATTAAAATTTTAAATTGTGAGCTTCAAGGAGTAGTAATTTGTGTTCTCTAGTCAATTCATAGCTTTCTGTGTATGTGTCAAGTATAAAATAAGTACACTTTCAATTTTTCATTCAGTCGCTTCACAGAATTTAAATATTTTTATATGCATTTCATTAATAAAAGGCAAAAAAAAAAAAAAAAAAATCTAAGTAGCATAATTATAAATTGTCTTTATGATTTAAATTTTTAAAGCACACATGCTGGAAATATTGAAAACATTCCTAAATGGGAAAGTTCATCAGGTTTGAGATGTTAAATCTCTATTGTACATCATAAATCTTCTTTATTGTCCACACTATTTGTCACAACTTGCTGGTTACCATCATTTCAGCTGGCGACAATATTTCAGAAAGCTATCGCCAAAATTAAGTATTCGTAGCCAAGAAAAATTCGTGTTACAAAACGATGGTGGCGCCATCTCTTTGAGATAGTCCTAACTACGCCAAAAATAATTCAGAATGAACTTAAAATTTAAAATAATTCATTAATAAAAACATAAAACTTAATTCTGGCTACACTAGTCAAAAGAGGGAAGCATGCTTTCTAATATACTATTTAATTCTACTCGAAAAAATCAATTTTTTTCTATTAAAATGTGCTTTGCGTTTTCACTTCCTATACTTTAACATAGAAAACTCAAATTTCATTTTGCAATAATGCTGAAAACTGCGTATTTTTTTTAAAAATCAAAATTCAAAGAACACTATCCTCTAAACAATAATTTTTTTTATAGCCATAGAAATTTTTATTACTATTGGAGCTTTTTTCTGCCGGCAAATGTGCTTCCCGTTTGATCTCTATCCTTTAACATTGACCGAAAACAGCCTTAAAGCCATCTACTCAGTGACGGATTAAGCGGGTGTCGGACCTGGCGGCCGCCAGGGGCCCCAAGCTTGATGAGTGCACAGGCCAGCGACAAACCAACCACGCCACCTTGGAGTAAAAAATGAAAAGAAAACAAAGATACAATGACCCCCCCCCCCCCAGAAATTTATCGGCATGCAAGAAAAATCCTAATGTAGAAAAACTTTTGAAAATATTTTTAACAATAGCGATATCGAATGCATCAGGTGAATTATCTTTTTTAGTTTTAAAAAACGTGTTAAAAATAATTTAAGAAGTACTGTGGGAGAGAAAACAAATTGAACAACATGACCATATTATGTACAGAACAAAATGTTTTGGACAAAACAGATATGGTAAAAATAATTGATGAATTTGCCAAAGAGAAATAAAACTGTATAGCAAAACTGTAAGGTTTTTAATATTTTTTTATAAACAGTTAAGATTTTTCTTTAGCCGATGAGTTTTACTGTAGCACTACATTTTATTTTGAGAATTTAAAGTAAGCGACTCTTTTCACTATTTTAGTTTTTCGACTCTTAAGCCCATGGGCCCCAAGCCTTTTACCGCCAGGGGCTTCCAACTACCTTAATCCACCTCTGCATCTGCCCCAGTCTTTTGTTGTATTTTGTGCTATTTTCGAATATGGATATTCCTAATATCATTGGTGTGTACCAGGATATATTTTTTTTTACAAAACAATGATCGTTGTGCTTTCAATTATTGCTATAAATCGTACACTTTCAATTTATTTTACTTTTTAAAAAAGCTTTTTTGAACGTTCTGTGTTCGATGAAATTTATTGAAGGAACTTGCAGTTTGTGGAATATTGCAAGTTTTCGGCACTTCTTAACTGATATTCATTAATTTTAATATATATTATGAGATTATTTTATTAATAATATAACATAAAAATACATTTATTATTATATATAATGATCATATAAGTCTTTATTTATAATGATTATTTTTCATAAATATTATTACATATTATGTTATTTATTTATAATTATTATGTTATATGAGTATACTTCAATATAATTTTTATTGTATTACAATTTGATTATCATTATATATAATAATTATTACTATATCATATTATAAGAATATTATACACAATAATTACCATAAAACTATATTAAAAAGTTGTTTTATACTGCATAATATTAGTTTTGGTGTATATCATTTTTTATATTATATTGCTATTATTTATTGATCTTGGTTATTCACACACACAATCTCTTCCTATATTCTTCATTTGAAATGTATTTCAATGTGTTTCAAAACAATTGTTTTCTTGGAGGTTTGTTACCGGTACGCCAACGTCTTGGATTCCGCCCTGCTTGGTGTATGATTCCTTTATCATGACAAGCAGTGCTTGGTGAGTAGACCCATGATATCAAACTAGTTCCTTATATTTAATATATATAAACAACAGATAAAAAGAAATTCCATGACACTTACTTGTAATAATCTTCGATGCACAAGCTTACAGCAAATCCCACGTGCTTCAAGTAAACTCTTCCTCCGTTGAAATTCAAGTAATTGCACCTCAAGAACACAGTACCATATGAGGGGTAAAGACAGAGGCAGACCCAGAGAGGAATGGACGAAATTCACTCCAGACAGACGCCAAGCGGGGAATCACGTGACAAATTGGGCAACAGTTGCACGTGCTTAGCATTACCGTGGTAGAACGCTATACGCAAGTTGACATTCTTTAGCTTTAATTTTATCCAATTAAAATATGTGATATCATTGTATTTCTTGCATTATTCTAGTGTATACATTTGTTAGGAAATAATCTTGACAAGTTTTTTACATAATTTTTGTTTTATTGTAATTTATTTATCTAATTAGGTATTCGTCTGCTACGACTAGTGTTAGCTGGTGTATTTGCTTATAGTTCTTGATTCACTAAGATATAGCTCTCAGTTATTTTAGTTCTCAATTAATTTTGTAATTTTTTATTTTATATTTTTTATTCGATGACAAATTTGTGAGCAACATGTCGCTTACCGAGCCTGATTGCTCAGTGAATTATTAATTTTTTTATCAAAAGCGTTGTAAAACCAGAAATGAAGAGAGTAAAGTACGAGTCATCTGTTCATATCAGAACAACTTCTGAGGTAAGTTATAAATTATTTTGTGTTCTAATTTAGATAATTTCTGAAACTATTATGAATACATTGCTATTTACTCATTTATGCTTTAGTTTAACTCATTGTTATAAAAAACAAAATAGGTTTTAATAACATTAATATTGTTATTTATCATTGAATTATAAGTTGATTCTAAAAGATTAAAATTAATGGCAACTATTCAAATTTAGCAGCTTTTTAAACTTCTGTAAAAGAAATGTGAATGGATAAATTAAAAATTTTTGAATAGCTATATTATCAATGATAAGTTTATAATTTGATTCTTATTTTTTAGAGTAGTATTGAATAGCAATTGCATTGTTTTCTATTTTAATGAATATTCATTATTATGCTTTAGTCAATACATAGTTATTGCTATTTATGAGTAAATCCTAATTTGATTCCAACACATTAAAAGTAAAGGCAAGAAATGCCAAACCATTTTGATAAAGAAATATAAATTTTTTCATTTAAAACTTCAATATGGAGAAATGTTGTGTTTACATTAAGATTCTCCCAAATTGTTACTAATTTTTCTTATAAGGCATAGTATTTTTAAATCAAGCACTTTATGATGTGTTTTTATATAAAAAAAACTGTTAATTTTCACTTATTTAAAATTTTTATTCATATAATTTATTTATTTCAATTATGGTCTTTAGATAAACTAATTGAATATAAATTAAGCTGAAAATTAACTTTGGCACAAATCTTTCAACATTTATTAATCAGTAGGCTAATATGTATATATAAATACCGAAAACTCATATAAATTTACAATCTAATTATAGAATTTATTTCTTTTTAATATTTAATACTTTTTTTAAAACTTAAGACTTCCCGGTGACACGCCACCACGAAAACCCGAGTGTAATGTTAATCCCATGGAGTTTCTTATAATTCAATTTACGTCTAAGGTTTTGCTTTTAACTGTATAAAACAAAATGCATCCTAAAGATTAAAAAAAATTATTTCTTTTGATTTCGATTTTTTAAAAAAAATTTCTAAATATTTTAAAATATTTATTAAAATCTTGAAAATTTACATTTAGTGCGTTGAAACGACCATAAAAATATTTTCAATTATCGGATAAAAAAAGTTAAAAAGCGGAAATCCTTCATTTTTTATGCTCTTTCAAACGCATATACTTTAAAATTTTAAAACTAATTTATTTGCAAGTAATTAAATAAGTCAGCATTGCATATTTGGATTAAAGGGAAAGTAAACTTGTAACTCTGCCTTCTTGCGGAAGGATACATGAAATTTCCCCTGCGTTCCCTTGGTGAAAGGTGGTAATTTATGACTCTTCCATGGATTGTGTAGCAGAGATGTTTTTCCCCCCCAAAATGGGTCTTGTTTTCTAAGAATCTATAGGCATTCAAGATACTATTTACAATTACATCATTCTTTGGAAAGTTTGAGTCTATGCTTGAAAATAACTACAAATACGTTTTGTACAAAAAGCTATCCTCTGTTTTTCATTCCACCTTTCTTAAAATGATTTAAAAAACTAAATAAGTTATATTTTATTAATAATTAAAATGAACGATTAATATTTGGAAAATGCATTTGAATCATCAGGATAAAGTGAATCAGTTTTGGCATTCTTTTCTTACATATCTCCAAAATTGAAATTCATGTTTTTTTTTTCAAGTTTAAGTTATTTGAATATCAGCTGTTTTAAAACTTATTTTGCACAATTTATTTCAGTTATGAAATAAAATAGATCATCGTCACAGCTTCAAAAAAAAATTATTTCTTTCGGCTAAACGAAAAAAGAATATAGGACAGAATTTCAGAAATTGGAAAGAAAAGTGTGTATTTCTTTTTTCTAAATTCTTGTTCCGCTGTTCATATCAAATATTGTGAAAGTTTCCACATACTAAATGGATTTATTGATCATCGCTTTTTAAATAAGGTTCAAATATTCCGAAGATGAAATAGCATTGATTTAAAATAAATCAGAAAGTTTTCCATAATTTTAAGAATATTTTTAGTAACATTAATAGTTTCTTCTTAAAACATATAAATTTAAATTAATTTATTTACTATTGCTACTGATGTTTTTATTCCATTTTTATTTCCTTCACTGAAAATTCAACTTAGAAATAACATTGCAGAAATTTTCTTTTAAATTTCTGTCTGGAAAGCAGTATCTACATTTTGCATTTTCATTTATACATGTGTTTCATATATTATTCAAGATAACTCATCAATGCTTTTTTTTTTCAAAGAGAATTCTAAGTTAATGCACTATGAAGAATGCACTGCAACTACAAATACAGGCAAATAGTTCCACAATTTTAAAGTTCAAGCCCAGCACCACTAAAGACCCACCTTGTAGGGGCGCGATGCACGTTAAATCTGTCGAGAGCTCAGACGTCCTTCCTTTAGTGTGGTAGTTAGGAGATGAGGGGCTATCTCAGGTGTCATCCCCGTCACTTGACCATGGTTCAAAATTACGAGGTCCGTTACCTTGTACAATATTTTTGTTTTTAATGTAGTGTTTTGTAACACATATACTTCTTAACTGTTTCTATTTTATTATACCTTTCTTTTATTTTAATACATTCTTAGATGTGTGCGGTATTGCAGCGCAGCATCACACTCGATTCCTGTAACTCCATCGCGCTGCCTATTGCTAGAATTAGACATATTTGACCCTTGCATTATTATTATAAATTATCTATGCTTGTATAGATGAAAAATAATGAAATCAATAATAATTCATTCCGTTTTAAATTTTCATTCCAATAAATATTTGTGATGGAGATCTAAATATAATATAATATATGTAATTTTTGTTTGCCGCCCGCAGGATTATAATGTTTTTCCGAAGTGACCCGCAAGGTCATTTGAGTTGGCCATCCCTGTTCTAAGCCAAGATCGGATAGCGAGAATGACACTTGAGTTTACAGTTTCTTTGTATTCTTCATGACCTTTTTTGAACTTGGGAATCTTGCGTCTTTAGTCATTATGGTATATAATCCTCCACGGATTTAAATGCTGATTTAAATTCTTTTTATTGTTTTTTACAAAATATATTGCTGGTTTCTGTTTGTGATATTAAAAATATAACATTAGTGTGATAAATAAGAAAAATATTTAGTATGATTGGTGAAAAAAGTTAATTGAAATTAAAATCTGGAATACAATAACTTTAAAACGATTTTGTGATTCGCCGAGACGGGTAAATCCAAAGCAGAATGTATGCGAGATTTTCGACAGAAGAAACGTGAGAAAAAAAAATTAAAAACTGGTGGAGTACAGCCGAAAAGAATTGCACAAAATTCAACTGCACGCAGCATGTATTTTTTTTTTGCAACGAACACAAATCTCTCAGAAACAAACGGCTAAACCAATTACTGCTTTAGAAAATCTTATGTGTCAGTCAGGTAACTTTACGATTGTCCGCTCATAGCTTTTTTGAATGATGAGCTCAAGCTCGAAATGAACACAAACCGAAATATATCGACAACTAACAGTAGTACTGTTATTGACGTTGTTTTTCAAAGGTTATTAAATACTTTAAAATCTCAAGTATATGTGTCATATTTTAGTCATCATAAGTCTATTGTGTGTGTGTCTTCCCCAAATTGAACAAGAATATTTATTTTTGATAAAAAATTACGTGACTCTTTGTGTTAATTAAATAAAATTTTCATTAAAGATAAAATTATTCGATAGAAAATTATTTCCAATCATACCCGATTAATTTTTTCAGGATTTATGTTACTATTGCGTATTTACCGGGATAACATGTCAGATGTTACACATCATGTGCGACTACTGTAAGACTCGTTCCTCTTTTTTGTAACTGTATTTATATTAGAAATTCTAACACTGAAACTGTTCTTCCAAAAAATTGTGTGGGTCCCAAAACCAATACTCAATATACTTTATCAGTGGCGTAGCTAGGTATCCAAAGGCCTTGGTGCAAAAAAAAAGAGAGAATATATTGGTGGAGTTTTATTAATTATAAAAATATATTAGTATTTTATATATATATACAAAGCTGAGAGATTCACATGAGCCCTGTGTCAAGCTCTGCAGAACATAAGAAAGCAAAGCTACAAACTACTTACATGTATGCATATGAGTTTCCTTGTGAATTTAGTGATTACCCAGGTTCGATTTGTCATGTGATAGACAGGAAATGATAAAAGGAATATGCACAAACAAGAAAATATAACACAAAATTATTATAATTATTTAAAATAAAACACAGGAAAAAACAGAGGAGGGGGGTCAAAATTACATCAGTCTGTTGCAGATACCAGATTGCGAAACATTGAAACAGGAAAATAGCTTATTATGAATCATATTGTTATAAAAAATAAAATGACCAAGAAGAAATAGCTTGCTGTGTAGTTTTTTTAGATGTATGGTAAGACATTTCATGGAACTTAATGTTTATTTTCAAGTAAAGATTAGAAAAATGAAAAAATTGAAAAATAATATAAACTTTTTAATAAGTAAAATTCGCAACACTATACACAAACAAAGGAAAGAATTTAGGGGAATTCCTTACAAGTTTTAAATTACTTTCAACGGAGTTGCCATGATTACAGCTATGTAACAATCTTTTATATTTATGCCTCAATTATGGAGAAATTATCGCAAGCTCGACTTGCTTGGTGGTCAAGGCGTGAGGGTCCCCTGAGCTCAAGGGCCCCTGTGCACTGCACTACCTAGCCCATTGGTAGTTACGCTACTGTACTTTATTAAATTTATATAAGATTTTTTTTGTTACATGTCTTAAACCGTTTTTAAATAAAATTATTGAACTGAATCGGAAATAAAGAGCTGACCTGAAATATTTCAGGAAAGAGAATAATTTGAATCACATTACACTATTCATTCCATTAATTTTATAAATTTCTCTTGTCATTAAATTGTTTAAAAAAGGATTTTGATGCAATTTAGTATTGAAGAATATCACAGAAAATTGTTTTGAATGCACAGAAATATATATGTATATATATATATATATATACACACACACACACACACATATATATATATATATATATAAAGGTTTTTGCCTTAACTAAAACTTATATTTTTATAAAATTCAAATGAAAAACAGATGTTCCTCAAAACAGAAACGAAACAGCGGAAAAAAGCAGTTTCTTTGTACAACTAGAATGTCGGGCACAGTTTTCATGTAATTGAAAACTGCCATGGGGTGGGCAGTAAAAGAGGGGTCAGTTGTCATATATATAGTCTTCAGTTGGTTGTAAACTGGACCCTCCAAGAACAAAAATAGAAGGCGAAAGAGAGGAAGGGGGGGGGTCCTGTCTCGAGCTCCCTTTGCACTTAGAATCCCTCTCTCAACTGTTGTAGAAGAGGCTTGTATGATTCTGTGACGTCATTTTCTTTCATCATGACAGCTGTCAGAACATAATCATCAGAAAATGGGATCAAGTAAATGCAAATTTGGAAAAATAATAGCTTGAAAAAAATGTTTATTTCAAAGTCAAGAAAATATTTAAAATTAAGCAAAAAAGGCATATAATTTATCTTTTATGAAGGAACTATTTACCTCCGATCATTAAGACCAGTACTCATGAGTACTTGGCCTTTCTTTTAGAAACGCCCATTCCCCCCTCCCAGAAGAGGGCGCTTTCATCGTTTTAGGGTTGGAATTTCTGTCTACGGGACCCTTAAGGTTATAAGTGCAACATGCACTTGTCTTTCTGGAGGCACTCCAACATTTTGTAAGCAGGTGTTTGCAACGGTTTATGTTCCAACTGAAATCAAAGATGGTTTCTGCAAAAGTGGAGACACATTGTGCTACTTGGTATACAGCTGGTTTTCGGGTAGATAGTGAAAGTGCCCAGATGGTTCAGGACGATGCAGATTGAAATGGCAAGACTCTTTGGAAATTGTTATTGTTTGGAAGTGCGAGCCATGATATGATTTTTATGAATTAAAAGTCTCCGCATCTGCAACGAGCAGACAACATGTTGCAAGGACAGAAATCACCACGGCACGAATTGAAGAAACAACTTAGATTGATCAACGGGTAACTCTGCTTGAAATCTCGTCAGAGCTGGGATTGAGCTACGGTAGCACGCAGTATATCATTTTCTGATGTGCTGCGATATTGTACTGAGACTGGCTCAATGGACAAGGACCTGATTTCTACCTAGACGGATTAAACAAGTAGGTTCTGTTTTCTCTATGATATATGCCTAAATAGACTTGGTGATTATGACGAAATGTGATAGGTGAATATGCCTCTTAATTCCCTTTTTGTATTTTTGATCTATTGCAAATAAATATTTTTTATTCGACTAGTAACCATTTTTTCTGCTCACCCCACGTAGTAATGGATATTTCTTAATGATTTGTGGATTATAGATGTATCTTTATAGATGTATCTGCATTACAATGTTAAGCTTTTTAAAATAATTTTGTACATAAAATATTAAGAGTTGATAGGGAAGTATTTCATATATATTTATCCGCTGATGAAAATATATTTTTACAACTTCATGAATTGCATATTTTATAATAGTGTGGCTTACCAGTGTAAGATATTTGAAATGATCCTGTAATTTTGTGGTTTGCTTTATCAATACTATAGAAAGTTCTTAATTTTTTGATGTTTAACATCTTTCCTCTCGATTACTGGAGATTTGTGGGAGTGATTTCATGAAAAGGGAAGGAAATGCGTAACAGGAAGTTGGGGAAAGCGCGCTATTCAGGGAAGTTCTATTTTTTCCTCCTTCATTCGAGATTAGCTCCCCCTATCCCCCACCCCCTGTGGTCTAGGTCATGGGATCTTTGTTTTTGTTTTCTCACTTTAGGATCAGAGAAGAAGCTAAGTCCTTTAGGCAGAAAAGTGGTTACACAATGACGAACGTGTTTCGATACCTGACTTCGATTGATGCGTACAATTTAAACCACCGGGACACAGAGCAACTGGTGTTGCGATCTATTATAAACAGAACAACTCTCATGTTGTGGCTCCTCATATGGATATTACTTATCGTCAAGCAAGTGAATTGGATATTGTTATTCAAGATATCGGGAACATATGTGCGGCAGAATGTTTATTTGAAAATGGACAGTGATTTCGGTGGTCATATACATTTCTCCTAATCAAACGGTTCAAATAATTAAAGATTTCCTGCATTTTTTACTTTTACCATATACCGAAGGTGGTTCTTCTTTTAAAAAAAATCGCTCGCTTCCCATGATTTTGAGTGGTGATTTTTAAAGATAAATTCAGTTTGCTGGAAGCCGAGCCACTCATAGCTTTTTTGAATGATGAACTCAACCTCGAAATGAACACAAATCGAAATGTTTCGACAACTAACAGTGGTACTGTGTCGCCCATCCGGTATAGTGGTTAGCGACGCTGACTGATATGCCGCAGGACCTGGGTCCGAATCCCGGAGAAGGCACAGATGTCTGTAAATGTATAGTGTCTTCGCGGCATGGGGGTACTCGAAATAGCCGTCGAGCCGCAAGTCCTCTCGTGAGGTTGGTGGAAGAGGAGGAGAGGTGGGAGGCCCCTGACCACCCTTAGGGTGTTCTCCCTCAAAATTGGGGTGGAACCGAGCCAAAACGTACTGTCACCTGTATGGTACTCAAAGCTACGGCTGACGACAGGCGTACAATCTAGCCCTATGCCATGATGAATTTCGTGGGCCTCGATCTGACTACGTCAGACAGGTGGCATTAGTCACAACAACAGTGGTACTGTTATTGACGCTATTTTTCAACTGTTTTTAAATACTTGGAAAACACAAGTATATGTGTCATATTTTAGTTATCATAAATTATCTTTACCGCTCTTCCCCAAATTGAAAAAGATTAATTATTTTGATAAAAAATTGCATTACTCCTTGTGTTAATTAAATAAAATTTTCATTGAAGATATAATTATTCCATAGAAAATTACTTCCAATCATACTCGTTTCATTTTTTTCAGGATTTAAGCTGCTGTTGCGAATTTACCACGATAACATGTCAGATATTACACATGATATGCGACTACTGTAAGTCTCGTTTCTTTTTTTTTTTTTTTCCTTTGTACTAGTATGCTATTAGCTGGTATACTCGTTCTTCACACGGGTGGGAATTTATATATATCAAAAATGTTATGCATGAATTTTCTCAATTTTTTTCAGCATTTAGATATGAAAAGTAACAATTTATTTTTACAATGTATTACATGTAAATACTTTATAAATATAAAGATATCTAAAATGATTCTAATAAAATAACAAAAATTGAACATGGCAAAGTTTTTATAAGTAAGGAAATATAACGACTCAAATTGATATTTCAGACTTGTCATTCAATTCTTAGCATTTAATAATCTCCCACTTTATGGAAACCATAAAATAATATGAACAGCTTTAAATGGAAATTTTTTTAGATTAATAGAATAAATAAATATGAACCTGTGTTAATTTATCATATGTAAACAAAATTTTAAAAAAAACCCTCTGAAAATAGAATTGTGCATCACTTAGCAAGTTATAAAAAAAACCCAGTAGTAGTTCTATAACACTGCAATATTGATTCTAACACACACACACCCAGTACTTCTATAACACTGCAATATTGATACAGTTATTACGCGAATAGATTTATATAAGTATACCAAATATTAATTCTGATTTAAAAACCTCCGAAAAACATGAATTAGAAAAAAATTACAAGACTTTTGTTAAGTTTACAACAAAAATGTAGATGTAATCAGTTAGCAACAGAATTTGATTTTGAATGTAAGAGATTTAAATAACACACAAGATATATTGCAATACAGGCTAAATAAATATAATGAGGTATTTCTACATGTATTAATTGTTTTAATACTTTTTTCTTAAGTTGAAGTTACTGTAGCAAGTGTTGAGAGCTCTTTCAGCATATTAAAAAGTTACTTTAATCATGCATATGAAAAAAAACCCTTAAATGCAGTTGCTATATTAAGCATCAAACAAAAAATTAAGACTTAAAAAAAAATAACATCACGCAATAAATAAACATGTGCATGGGTATGCGACACTTGGATCACAGGTTATTATTAATGCGAATATGTACTATATTAAAAATTTACATTACAACTTTTAATAAATCCTTTTTTTTTATATAAAATGCCTATAACATGTTGATCTACTTCTTTTATATTGTAGAATATTAAGAGAATGTATCATCAGAAAAGGTGGAATAATTTTCAGAAATTCAATATAATTACCCTCAATTTTAAATAAATTTTTCTTATTGAATTACATATAATTTATAAAAATAATAGTATGATTTATGTATAAACAACACATGGTTCCATTATACAATTTAAACGTAAAAAAGTTTACTTTAAGCCGTTGTTCATCTCATATTAAAGTGAGTTAATATGAAAGTTTTTGATTAATAATAAATATTTATCCAATGGAGAAAATAAATTTCATTTTTACAGCACAATGAATTGCAAATTAGATGGAAAAAATACAATACAATATATATATATAATATATATATATATATATATATATATATATATATATAAATGAATAGTCGCATAAAATTTCCATTCACAATTCAATTCAAAATGTATCAAGCCAAACAAATATTTCTGTGCAATTTCAATGATGAATAACATTTATATATATATATATATATATATATATAATTAAAATCTGTGTAGATAGTTGGCCTAGGGGGGAGTTATCAATAAAATTAGAATCACCATGTTACTCCTATGGGGTTCGATCTTTTGAAGGCGTCACGATATTACAGAAGGATGAAACTTTGGGATCACCTACTACTCTGTGTATCTTTGGGATGTACTTGACAATTTAGGTCACAGTTGCTTCCACCTCCCAGAGGGAGATAGTTTCATTTTCCTTTCCAAAGCTAGCGCCGCCTCATTTGCAACTACAGACTCCGGACTGGTTCGAATGTATTCCTCTTGTGTTTCTCCACAACTAGGTGGAGTTTCGAGTTGGTGGGTGCTTGCTTCTATTCTATTTAATTGTTTTTAATTATTTTAAAATTATCATAACTCGGGTTTTTTTCAGGTGGATGTCTTAATTTTCTCGCGTACGATTCTTCCCGCCGAGACATTCAATATGAGGTCTCAGGTGTCACATTTGGTTCACCTCATCTCCAGATACAGTTTGCCGAAAAAACCCCATGTTATTGGTTCTATTGTGCCTGTGCGGGGGTGTTTAAATTTATTTAAATCGTGATTATCTCGGGTTTGGTTGGTCCGATTGAGTTAAGGTTGGTATCGTTCAACTCTGCTCGTGACCGCCTTTCGTCCTTGGTCCAGCTTGCCCTGCTCAAGATTTTTAGAAAGATTTTTTATTTTTATAACAAATACAATACTTTTTTACAATCCATAAAGTACCTATAACAAGTTGATTAAATTTAAATATAGTTTCAGGATATATTTTTCTAATAATGGAATGGGGTTTCCCCCAAATGCCTTATAGTTCATAGGGCTCCTCAATTCAAACTGTATTTCACGGAACCCCGGGGTTCCACGAGTCATAATAAAAAAATTGAAAATAAACTTATGAATATGTATGGAAAATGGATTCACATTCTCTGATATCTGAATCATCCAAAGCCAAAACTGTCCTATTACAGCTCAGAGAGATGCTGCACTGGCACAAGATTCATAGTCTGATATTCGTATCTGAGACGCCATGGTTGTACTTGTGAAGAAAATGCGTAATATTTTATATTTTCTAAATTGGTGAGTTTATTATTCACATTCTATCATACGTTCGGGTTCAAAATGTGTTTTCAGATTCATATAAATATATATATATATATGTGTGTGTGTGTGTGTGTAAGGATAATTAAATTAGATCTAAAATTAACTCCCTAGTACACTTCTAACTTTTATTTTCCCGTTACATCTTCAAGTATTAAATTTCTTACCCAGTTAGTGAATGGAGAACACATGGCTTTAACAGATTCGCCACTCCTACCATTAATTTTTATTACCTATATGCCATGCTTAAATTCTCAAGTATACCTCTTCAATCAGAAGCGTACTTGAAGAACATATGGCTTCTGAAGGGGCCACCTATTCATATATTTAACACGTGTCCGCCTCTCTCTCTCTTGCAAACAGATTACAAAATGATCTCATGGAATAAAAAGACGGTTAAAATAAAATGTCTTAATGTTCACTGGAAAAACACGACATATATATATATACTCATAAATAATAACCCATAATAATAAATAAGAATAACTTTAAGGAACATAAGAAAAAATCGGTTGATAAAACTTCGGTTTAGTTTCATTATTTATATGATGAAAAGAATATGATGGCAAAATGTTTCTTGTGATATTTATACTCTCTAATAAAACTGGCAAGTAAAACTAAGAAAAAACACCTGTGTTTTCTTTCTTTTTCTAAAATTTCTAATACCGGTATTAAGTTCTAAGAAATACCAAATACCGGTATTGAACTTTTGGTCCGATATCGCAATCCCTACCAACTAGTGATATTTGAAAGCGAGAGTTTGCATTCTTGGTAAATTGACACAATACTTCAGTTTTTTGTGTATGACATCCCTTTACTTTATGAAATTAAATCTTGAATAGCATACTTAATAAAAGCTGAGAATCTCAGAAGTGGACTCAAAATGACTACACTTAATAAAAAGACTATAATTTATGTATAATATATCGTATAATTACATTATATAACCCCCCCCCCCATTTTTAGTTTCTTGAATAAAGTTTCTGTATCGTTATATTAAAAAGTAAAAACTTATTGCTTATGTTTATAACTGCAAAGTAGTAATATAATTTAAGTAAATCGCACGTAGAAGTACCTAAGCTTGTGTAAACTTTGCTCAATGCTTGGAACTGTACTATTAACTAACTACTAAAACTAAAGTGCAGAACTTGTACTCTTTAAGTGGAAAAACAAATCGGAAGAATAAACGATGGGCTCTATCATTAAAAGAATGATTTCTAAGTTACAAATCCAGCCAGTCTAAACTAGAACGAAGACTTAGGAACTAAAACGTAATTACCGTGATAGTGGTAATTTTTTTTAAATGCCGTGGAGATGACCAAATGTGATCCAGTTATTTCAGAACACCTTAAAAATACCAATAAATGCAAATATAACAAAACACGTATTTCAGATTACTTAGGGCAGCATTTTCAAAACAGAATAATTAATATTATTTCATAAAAACACGCAAAGGAAAAAAAAGCCAAGTATTACACAACAAATCCTACACCAGATAATAGTCTCACATAACAAATAATGTTTGTAATTAGTTGTGTGAACACTACTGATGGTAAGAGGTAGCTAACTTATATATATATATATATATATATATATATATATAATATATATATATATATATATATATATATATATATATAGACTATTTCCTAAAATTTTTTTAATGGCCCCGGTAGCCAAGTTGTCTAGGCATCGGATCACGGCTAGTGTGTCATGAGTTCGATCCCAGTACCACTAAAGACCCGCCGTGTAGGGGCGCGATGCAAGTTAAATCTGGCGAGAGCTCAAACGTCCTCCCGTTGGTGTGGTGTGCTAGTTAGGAGAGGAAGGTGCCAACTCAGGTGTCGTCCGCGTCACTTGACCATGGTTCAAAATTACGTGGGCCGTCGCCAAAAGCCCTCGTGTTGCTAAGACAGTGAGACGTTAATATTCACTCACTTCCTAAGATTTTTTCCAGTAACTAATACCACCGGAGGTCTGTGCAATTTTCCATTAAAGAAGCTATTACCCAGTCAGTAGCTTGAAATTAAAAATATAGGGTAAGGGCTACGACAATAGATTGAATGTGAAGAGGAAAAATATAGGTCTTTAGAAACGGATTCTTGATATCAATTCTAGAACATTATACGGGCCCATGTGCAACTCATACATTAAATCACGTCGTTTATGATGCTTCCAGCTCCAGTACTGAAAATTATGCTTTTTTTTAAATACCGAACAAGAGGTACATAATTACTTTCCTGCTTCCCCATATCGGTGGGATACACGAAAACAAACAAGTGAAACGTCTTCCTTTAAAACAGTTAAGTGCACAACAAGGTGGGAAAGCGCTTATTTAATAACGAAGGCATGGGATAAACCAGTTTCGAATCCCTTCCAACAATTTAAAACTGTTTTCTATTTTGCTATTCTTGATTACGAGATCTATTCCGTAAATGAAAGATTTAACTTATTATCTGAAGGCTATTCAATACTCTGTGTTTTCTGAGTATTAGAAATGTTATGGCACTCATACATTTCTAATGATCATCTCATGAAAGACTGCACAGTAGAAGATATTAAAGCACAGCTACAGGAGGAAGGAAGTATTGTGAAAGATATAGACGGTATGCAATTCTTTAATAAAATAATTTTAATTTACGATATTTTTCCAGTTAACAAAAAAGTCTATTGAAATATTAAAAATTGTAGTCCAAAACGGTCCCTTTTCCCCGGTTTCCAAACTTTGCTAAACAATAAATTTCATTTAACCTCACCTGTTGTTGTGACCTCAGGTGAAAGAAGTTACAGTAAATTAAAAAATGTGACAAATTACACTGGTCAACATGATTTTTGTCTCATGAGTACCAATAGTTGTACTTAATGCAGTTTTTTATCGTGTTGTCAAATATGTATTCAGAATTTCTCCATCACTAAAGTGACCAGACGTCCCGTCCCGCTTTAAAAGGGACTGTCCCTTTTTATAATTACGAGTCCCGGTGTCCACGAAATGAACTCTGGGTCGCAAAATTTTCCCGTTTTCGGAAACCACGCGAATCTGTTCAGAATGCTTTATTGAAACTTGAAGGTCAGACTGTATCGGCAATTGAAGCTGCAAAAGAAATCAATCAACTAAAAGACAATTTGACTCAGAAACAGACCAATCATTCTCTTCCATTTACGGTCCGTCAATTAATGGTGAAATCAAAAGGTAATGGTACTGATATAGATGAAGAGTTTTTGAAAAGGACGGCTACAGAATTTTATAAATTAAGCCCTAAATATCTGGAGCAGTGAACTTGCTTTCTTACCAAAGTAATGGAGATATTTTATTGGGGAGATTTAAAAAGGTCCCAGCATGGGAAGACGTTCAAAAATCTCTGGATGTATTAATTGAAAAGGTGTATATTGACTGTAATAAAAATACGGAAGTTTTTGACGAATTTTCATTAATTTCTAACTACATTACATCGCAAAAGTAACCGAATAAAAATGATCTAAATGTTTCCACGGAAACTCGTTGGATAGAAGTATTCAAACACTTTCACGCCAATAATCTACAGCATGAAAAACTTTTCTATTTTATTTGAATATATTTTATGTTTGTCTGCTACAAATGCTCCAGTA
>BMAO01016104.1:0-18234 GCA_019973975.1 Trichonephila clavata | reverse complement strand
AAACTTACACTGCCACTATAGGGGGAAAATTCCCCACCGAAGGGGATGATAAACGTTGATGATCCGATCTTCCCGTGCTTCCACGGGATTGAGTCATATCCCGTGGAAAAGTTAAGTATATACGTCGTTTTCAGATCCATTGTTTCACGTTCTTCTCTGCTCGCTGCATTGAATACCACCACGCTTCACGGGTCTAGCAGTCGAGCATAGTTATACCAGCATTCACAACTTGACAATTTTGTGTTACTTGAATTTTAGTAGTAAGCATAGTATTCTGTCATATTTTAAAAAGAAGGATACAATGTCAAAACCAAGTGTTAAAAAAGAAAACATACAATGTTAATGCAGAATGGCTACACCTAACGCCATTGGATGGACCGCAACAAATTAAAAACTTAAGAAGTAACCCGTACCCTGGAAAAGTCCACCAACCCTGATATAGAATGCTTAAATTGTTGCTATAAGTTTAAAAAAGTTTAAATATGAAACAAGAGATGCTGTAATTCGAAATACATGCTAGATTTTACAAGGGCACGGATTTGAAAATTTGCATAACTATAGTCAGTTCGATCGTACTTTAACAATAGCCTATGCATATATATATATTACAAAATATACAAAAGATAGTTATATACCCAAGATAATTATAGTCATATAGAATAGTTTTTAGCCACAGAAATACTAGGGAAAATTCCTGGCCTTAGGAACCAGGATTGCAGGTTTAAACAGGGTTTTTCGGCCGGAAAAACCTTCACTTGAATTTGCCAATACTCAGAGCCATAGGGAAAGCAAGACATTTTTAAAGATGTTTTACTATTATTATAAATAAAACCATAATCTATTAATGTAAAACGATAATAATAATAACCTGTAATAGTAGCCTGTAATAACTACTAAAATATTTTTAAATCAAAGTTAATACTATTAGATAAAGACTTACCACGTGAGAATTACAAATATATTCCCCGGCAGTGGACCATAACGGTAACGCAGAGAAATTATTAAGTTTGATAAAATAACATTAATACTATATATACACATTTAAAATTCTATATTTTGTTTTAAATTTATAGAAAAGAAAAGTACCACCAAGACATATACAATTAATTTGAAAAAAATATGATATTGTTAATTTACTTAGCTTGAGGGCCATCTATCGATAAACTGTACAACTAATAACATATTTTTATTTAACTGCTAGGTGATATTTTATAAATTTAGGAGGGTATCCATGTTCCATACAATGTTTAATAAAGTTATTAAATTTAAATATATATTAAATTTATCATTAACTAATATATGTTATTACGATAAATATGATTGAAAATAATATTTATATATATAGATATAGAAAGGTTGGAGTTCCAGTAAGGCACCTTAAGAATTTTAAAATTAAAATCATCTCTTTTATCATAAATATTGCTACGTAATTTATAGTCCTTAATACACAATGTACATCTAAATAGTTAATTTTAATTGGATTACTATTAATTTTAATTCGCTTTAAGTAATTCGGATAAAAAGTAATATTGGGGTTAAAATTATTATTTTTACCAAAATAATTAGGTCATCTATGTATCTAAATATGTAATAAACGTTATTAATAATTTAATTATTTTCGTAAAAGTGTAAATATAAATTTGCCAAACTATTGCTAGCAGGCCACCTTGAGGCAAAACTTTGGTTTGTTTGTACAGAGAACCATTAAAATTAATGTAGTTTTCTTTTAAGACTAAATCTATTAGAGTTCTAAATTTTTGTAAATTAATATTAAGGTTATAATTACTATGATTATCTAAAATTACCCTAATTATATCATTGATATTAATGGAATTAAAAGATCTTCAAAGTCATAACTATAAACTGAATAAATATTTATTTTCAAAAAAATCTATATCTTTAGTATTTTTAATTATAACTTTATTACATTGCTTATTGATGAAGTTTTGTATAATATTATGCAGCATTTTACCTGCAGTAGTGATATAAGTTTTAAAACCATTTGTTACTGTTCTAAATTTAACAGGATTTTTATGGAATTTAGGTGTTAAAAATATATATGGAAACTTAATCTTATGAATGGAAACACCCAATTTTCTATATATAGCAATAATTCGATTATTAATTTCTTTATCTGACAAGTCCAATCTTTTAAAAGATTCATTGTTTAAAAAGTGTTCTCATTAATTATATTATTATAAAAAAATTTACAAATTATAGCATAATTACCAGGCACTTTGTCTATGTAAACAATGACAATATATATATTCATGTGTGTGTGCCCCATGAAAAGTAAAATCGCCCCCCCAAGCTGGATCTTACAAAGGATTGCGCACTTGGCCTGTCAGGCATTGAGCCCCAGAATCCTGCCCCCCCCCTGCGATGGATCATAGGTTTGTAAGTTACGCCACTGACTTATTTCTGTCAAATTTGCATTCGGTTTTAAAATTTTGTTTTTTCCAAAATGTATCAAGAACGACATTTTGTATTCAAGTATATTGGATTCTCAGATGCAATAGGGAAAAGAGATTTGTTCCTTTTCCACCTTATGATGGTGAAAATATCACTAATCAGCAATGACCCTAATGTGATTTCATGAATTATGTGATAAATTGAGGATCATTTTCTAACAGCGAGTTCTGAAAACGCGTTATAATTTCTTCTTAATGACTTTAGGTTATTTCATTATTTGCCTCAAAAGTAGGACTTTTTTCTCGAGGCTATAAGGTAACTTAATTTAAAATAAACTACTAGATTGTAATCCATTTTGTTTAAGACTTTATTGACTAAGAAGAAACCCTATGTTTTACGAAAAAAGAAAGAATAAAAAAGGCTTTTTAATTCATTGTTATGAATGTTTATCAGGATTTTAAAGAAACATATAAAGGACATAAATTAAATTTTTTCCTACTGATCGTAAAGGAATATTTAAGGTATCCGACAACATTTTTTTTAAAAAAATAGAAATATGTGGATTTTTTTGTTGTCCTTTGAAATTTTTTTAGCACATTTTAAGAAAAATATGCTAAAATTAAGAAGAGAACAAGAAATTATTATTACTAAATGGGAAAAAAGGGTAAGTATTGACAAAAAATAACATAAACGTGTCCCATTCTGTACCAAAGTTTTATGAACAATTTTTCAATTCTTATACGTTGCTATGTTATTCATTGTCGAAATGACATTCAGCATAAGAGATATTTTAATTTTTACAAAAACTAGAGCACTTTATCTCAGTTATATGAAAAAGCTTAAAAAAACAACAAGTGATTATATTCACATTAAGGACTGTGAATTTTGTAATAAAACAGTGATTGACAAATCTGAAGGTTAAAACACTTTTACTGTTATTCAGAGCATACACAAAAAATTTCAGTTTATTATTTTCAAAACCTTTTTATTAATCTCTGACCCCGTTTGATTATTTTCAAAAAATCACATCTCGAGTAAAATGCGCTTTAAAGTATGACATCTTGCTTAAAGTAATAGCATCTGCTTTTACTAAAACACTTGTAGTTTTTGTTCTAGTGAATGGAAAATAATAAACTTAATAATAATAATGGAAAATTATAAAGCTAATAAGATGGCCTATAAAATAAAATCATGAAAAATTGACAATTTTTGGCAAAATTCACAATTTAACGGTAGTCGAATTCCTTAATTGATTGAAATTTAACAAAATAGCACATTTGATGCATCACTATTTTTTTTATATTGATTTTCAAAAAAAAAAAATGTTTATAGCTTCTTAAAAAGTTTATCGTATCATAATTTGATTATTCAAACGAAGAAACACTGAATAATTTACGATCCCTAGTACGAGCCTCCAAAAGATTTATTTGATGAGCATTATTCATTTTTGGCTCAAAGCTTCTTCTACATGAATACGACATCTACATGATGATTACTCCATCGGATTCTTCTGGTAGATTTTGAAAACACCGATAGTCTTAAATTTCTGTAAAGTACATTTTTTATAGCTTAAGAGTTTAGCACTATGCAATGGTCAAAATTGAAAATTTTTATCCAATATTTTAACGTAACTTTTTTTAATATTCGCATGTTCAAAACACTACAGCACTATGTGATCTTTGTGAATAATGTTTTTTTATTTAAATATAATTAAATTATTTTCTAGATTGCATCAAAATTAGTTTTTAATAGGCGATGCAATAAAAAAAAGTGTTTAAGGTATGGAAAATTCTTCACATAAAATAAAGCACAGTTTTAAATAAACTCTTGATTAAATCTAAGTGTGTAAAAAAATCGTTTTCTGTTAAACAGACACACGAAAAAAACAGAATAAAAGTAAAACATTTATACACAGCAATTAATTAGGAGGATTTTATTTCTTTGAATCTTTAATGATTAAGAATTAATAATGTTTTAGTTTTTTCATTTATAAAGCTAAAAAAAAAAGAAAAATTCTTTTCGAAGTTATTTACGTTTTATATTTGTGTTTAATTTAACCTGAAAAATAAGATTAAACTAGTTTCGCTAATTATCGAAAGCTAAAATAGAGTATTTAATTTTTTGTGCTAATTAAGATCATAATTTTTGCCCTAATTAAAAACTTTCATTTCGGAATACAATCTTGGAAGATGTTTAAGCTGCAAAATTACTATTCTTAAAAAACATGTTTTTTCTTTGTGATTTTTAAGTTTTTTAAGCCAATTAACAAATATTTAAATTTTCTTTAATTATTTATAACTGAAATCAAAATAAAGTTTACTTTAATCCAAGGTATGTAAGAAAATGAATAATGATAAATCCCAAAAGTCTAATTTATTTTTAAAGGTTTGAATTTTTTACATGAAATAAGCAAATGAAAACAATTTTTTTTTATCCTTGCGTATATGTATAAACGTGTGTACTAGTCGTACTTGCTCAAACTGCTCATATGAGCAAGAAAATATTTTTTTTAGAAAAAGAACTAAATGAATAGAACAATCTGCTTTAAAATCTAAGTTTTTTTTAAAATTTGAACTGAATACTCAAAGAAGAAAATAAAAAAAAAAGTCTGAAGATAGTTTTTAAATAAAAAGCTATAAGTAATATGAGGTATCTTCAAAAACTATTTTTTAAATATGATAATATATACACTCGAGAGAGATATTCCAAACTCTCTAACTAAATGATTCATATTGATATTAACAAATATATTCTTTTTAATCTAAATTTTAAAAAAAATTATAAATACAAAAAATAATCTATGAATTGAAGAATTATTTTTTTAAAAAAAAGTTGCATTAGTTTATTTTAAGTATTGATTATTTTGTTAACGTTACACTTTGATTCAAAAAGGAGGCCGCGGCAGCCTAGTGGTCCAGATCATGGACTCGAGGCTGACGAGTCATGAATTCTACCGAGCCTAGGACCGTTGAGTGAGTGAATGAGGGAATATTAACGTCCCACTGTTCAGCTGCACGAGGGCTTTTGGGACGGTCCGCTTAATTTTGAACCATGGTCAAGTGACGCGGACGACACCTAAGCTGGCACGCCCCTCTTCTAACTACCACACCACACCAACGGAGGAAGTTTGAGCTCTCGACAGATTTACGTGCACACTCCCCTACACGGCGGGTCTTCAGTGGTCCTAGAGCCGTTCAAGACCTGCTGTGTAGAGGGACTAATGCCCGTTAAATCTGTCTAGGCTTAAACGTCCTCTTGTTGGTGTAGTGGGGATTTTGGGAGAGGGGGTGTGAGGTCAAGTGTCGTTCTCGTCTTTTGAACATGGATCAAAATCCCGAAGTCCGTCACCAATAGCCCTTGTACAGCTTTATATATAGTGCGACATTAGTAAAACTTCCACTCAATCACTGTTTCAAAACGGGTCGGACCTCGTAGTTTTAAACCTCAATCTTGAGACATGGATGATATCTAAGTTGGTTTTCTAGTTTCTTAATGCCCATGCGTCCTCAACGAGAGTTCTCCTCATGAGTTTCAACAGATTTAGAGCTAATATTCAGTGGCGTCATATAGGATTTAAAACCCCTGCCATAACAGAAATACAATGATGGAGTACGAGAGTATGACCACAGGGTTACTGTAAACACGCAATGAGCAGGAAATATAATATATAAAATTAAATTTTGTTAATAAATATTAAAAATTTGTTATAACATTGATTTTTATGATGCTGAAAATCGACAGCAGCCATGTCGTATGATTGAAAGGCATGCGAAAGATCCCTAGAATTTCTATTGACTTGGGTGCTCTCGGCAAAATTAAATCCTAGTACAAATTCGCATCGTCAAGTGCTCCGGTTCCTGCCTCTGGAGAGGAAACTGGGTGCCAAAATTACTTGCGGTGATTGGTATCCGTCTATAGGATGCCGCACTAAAAAGAGATACCTGCTTCCGGGGAATGGACTAGGTCTGCAACGGTAAAACACCAGTCGGCCCATTAGAAATAAAAAAAACATTAAATTTTGAAAAATTCAATTCGAAACATTTAAAATAGAGATAAATTTCAAAAACATCATCATTATTTTTTCCAATTAATTATTTTTTAAAATAATAACCACTCTATGAAAAAGTTTTTATATTTCCTATAAATGCAAGAATCTGTATTTAAATATACAATCTCATAACTAATTTATTAATCTAATATTACAAATTAAAGGGAAACAATAACTCGAGAATTACTTTAAGTATTTGGCATACATATATATACATTTTGTTGAGCCTCTGTATCTCTCAGCTTAAAATATATAAAAGAACATATTGGAAACTATACGATACTGTACAGTGTCTTCTTTTCCAGTAAATCAAGTTCTCAAGAATCATAACAAGCTATGACTATGAATTTGAACGACATTGCAACCAATGATACTCAAACATGCAATATCCATCTATGGTATTCTTATTGTTATTTTTGTAAATCTTTCATATATTTTCCTTTTTTGATACTTTGATCTCCTGCAGTTTGAAGAATGAAAAATATGATTTCAATTCAGTTGTTTTGAAGCAAGAAAAAAAGGGGGGGGGGGAGACGTCGAGTTTTTAATACATATAAAGAAAATACTCTCTGATAAAGTAACGTATCACGAAGACTTCTTTGATTTCTGTTTCTTTTTTCTGCATATTTTTTGACTTTTTATTTTAATCTTTTCATTTTCTTAGAGATTTCAGATTTATTTCTTAAGGTTTTATTTCTCTTTTTTTTTCTCTCTTTCGTGTTTTTTTTTTCTTCTTTATTTTATCTGAATTATTTCAAAATGATCTTAAGGTCAAAGGTAATAAAATAAAATGAGAAAAAAATGTGACACTTATAATAATTGCTGCTTAAAATGTTTGCCAAAGGAGAGATTTTAATGTTGTTTGGGAATTATATACCATGTGCTCTATAATATTTACATGAACCAGCACTTATCAAACTGTAGGCGCACACCCATAGGGGTTGCGTGATAACTCTGAGATTCCCCTCTCATCCAATATGAGAGGGTGGTATCGTGATAGAGCTTAAATCAGGTGATCATGATGTCCATGATTCATAGGAATTAACCCCTTGAGCACCATTTAACCTCTAGTGGATACATAGGATGCATAGGGCAAAATCCCACTGTTAGGTGGAACTTATTTAGGTGTTCAACTAGTGTAACCACCACATAAAACATTATAAGGTAGATTTGCTTTTACTGGGATTGTATAAAATTATAAAAGTTAAGAAACAAAATGTCCGGGTCACAAAAATTTAAAAAAGTAGGAAAATTGGAATTAAAATTACAAATCTTTGTGATGTTGCACGATATGTTCCTTGGAACAAAAAGCTTTGCCACATGCTTCATATGTGTATCGTATCATTTTAGTTCCGTTTCTTCATCTTTTTCTCACGAATAGGTAAATCCGCATTCGTGTCACTGATGTATTCATCAGTTTCCGGAAAGTATTTTGATTCAGTATCACTTTCGTTGAAATCCAATGACGATACCATATTGGCAAGAAAAAGCAAAAATAAACTATTAAATTAGTTACATAAATTGTAGAAAGCGAAATGAAACAAACAAAAGTTAGCCTTAGTCAGCGCCAAAAGGAAAAGGGAAATGTGCATCATGCCAATCTTAGTATCCCGAGAAATTTGGAATTTACGGGTTTAATTCAATGTATACTTAAAAATTATCCGATATATGAATTGCGAATGCTAGTACGAATCTACTCACAGATACATTTACAATGGAACGTGTGAAAGAAATCTCGTTGAAATTTTCTATTTGCACTTAAGACCATAATTCCACTAAATTATCCCTGATGAAATTGTCACAAATTCGTGTTTCATTTTCCATTTAATAAAAAAAATTAAAAAATTTTTAAAACCAAACGGTCCTGGGGACAAGTGAGCAAAATTTCGAATTAAGCTGACCTTTTAAAGTGGGTAATTAGTGAGTTCAAAGATTCCGTTACATACAAATGAAGCTTATAAAAAGGTGTTAAAAATACAAGTTTGCAATATTGAATTCCATATTCTGTATGAAATCGGGTTGTATGAATAATTTCTTTTTGTATAGTATTTTACATGATAAATATTTTGTATTAAAAATCCTTGATTATGAGGGCAAATCAGATAATTTAGACATTCTCTTAAACAGTCCCTTAAATAGCATCATCTTTAATGCTTAACTTTAAGAAATGATTAGGCGCAATTTTCATCAATTCAAAAGAATAGTTCGATGCTTTTTCCCATTCGATGTTGTTTTCTTCAAATTTTTTCTCAGAGCACGAAATAATTTTTCTTGACTTATATGAGGGTCATAATCAGAGAGCTTTGTAATTATGAGCAACGATTTTAGACGATTTTAAATATGAGATTCTACCTTACCAAATTTTATAAATTTTAAACTTCAAAATGAGTTTTTTCTTTCATGGGGAAAAAACTAGATCATTGGAGAGCAAATATTAAATGACATGTATTTATTCCACCAGCACTGCAATCTGTGAAATCAGACTAAACAAATCCAAAACTATGTTTTTAATCGAATCAATTATTTTTTGTTCAAATTGTATTTTGATGAAGTACTTAAAAAATGAAAATGTGGAGCACAATTTAAGGGATATCTGGGACCTGGTGGGAGTCTCTTTCATACGTTTTGTTAAAAAGTAGGGTTTGCAGCTCCGGGATCCCGGTGTTTTTTTCCAATCTCGAAATCCTTGGTATAAAATAACTAATCCTGGGAATTTAATTTTTGTCTGCATTATATTTAAAAAAAATTTTCTCATAAAAATTTCTTTAACAATTTAATTTTTCAAAAATTTATATTTTGCTTATGAAATATATAGGTACGTAGAATTTTTTATGCAATTATAAGTGCTATAGGTAAAAAAAAATATATGCACAACTCTCATTTCTCGTGTGGGAGAACGTCGCACAGATCTAAGTGGCTCATTGCAATGCTTACACAATAATATAAACAACACCTCGAGAATAGATTTTGCCACTGTTCCTTCTAAAATTAAATTCCGTTAATTAGTAGCAAACCTGTTTGAAAGACCTGAGACACTTGAAATCCCATTGCATTACTAACAGCTCATGCAACTGGGTCTTCAATTTCAAATGAGGTAACACTTCAAATTGATTCACATTCTGATTCAATAACTGGATCATTTTACATACAAAAACCATTAAGTGTAGCAGAAAAACTAAATAATGTTATCAACGAAGTATATGCACCAATGCATTCTATTATATTTGAGACACTGTCACCAAAAATTCAAAAAGAAATGTGACTTCTCTGAAAATGGAGGGAGACGTGGTGACTACCTGAAAAGAACATATTTCCTATTTAATGACGATAATACCTACTAGTAAAGAATCCGAACATGCATTTTCTTTGGCAGAACAATTTGTAACAAAAATAAGAAGCGCTGGACTAGATGGATTTTTTTAAAGCTTATTTACAGAAACACAAGAAATGAAGAGATGCTTTTTTTTTAAAAAAAATTATCATGTATTATTTTTATTTGTTTTTTATGGTGAACTAATTTTTTCATTTGTTTTACTAAAATAATACTAAACCAATTTTTAAATATATTTTCAGTTTTCTTATGTAATTTCAACTATGCTAATATGTAAAATTTTTTAATAAATAGTCCAATCTTAATCCTGAGATTGAAAATATGACACGGGATTACAAACACTATTAAAAAGAAGAAAATCAGAAAAATTCAAATGAACAGATCAAATTATTTCATGGGAATATTCCTACTTATGGATAAAAAAAATGGATTTGGTGTAACTCAAGTAACAAATAATCATATCTTAAGAAATTCTATCAAACAATGTGACAACCAGCCATATTTAGAAATACGAGGCATGTTTTTTAAGTAAGTACCGTTTTGCGATTCCGCCGCCGCAGCGCTCCGGTCGGCGTTCCGCGCATGCTCGCTGGTTACCTACATCTCTTGTCTACGCACTGACGCCATTACAGTCTGATTCTTCATTGTATACGTTGTTTACTGAGTGTTTAAGATGCCTCCAACAATCGTGAGTCCCACTGATTGTGAAGTACGGGCTGTAATACGATTTCTTAGTGCTAAAGGTGTAAAACCGATCTATATTCATCGTGAGATCTGTGAAGTTTACGGACAAAACATTATGAGTGATGGAATGGTAAGGAAATGGGTGAGAGCATTTAAAGATGGCCGCACAAATGTGCATGATGAAGAACGGAGTGGGCGTCCTTCGGTCGTTAATGAAGATTTGGTGCAGAAAGTGGACGAAAAGGTGAAGAAAACAGACGCTTTACAATTTCTTTATTGTCCGTCTGCTTTCCTCAATGTTCTCGTAGTGTTTTGCATCGCATTGTGACCGAGAACTTGAAATACCGGAAAATGTGTTCACGTTGGGTTCCAAAAATGTTGACGGATTTGCACAAAACCCAACGTTTAGGCAGTGCATTGACTTTCCTTGAGCGGTACCACGATGAAGGTGAAGATTTTTTAGACCAAATTGTTACTGGTGACGAAACATGGGTGGCCTACGTCACACCAGAATCGAAACAACAATCCATGGAATGGCGACATCATCATCACCCAAAAGAGTGAAGTTTAAGCAAACAATTTCTGCCCGGAAAATCATGTGCACAGTTTTTTGGGACAGAAAAGGAGTATTGCTAGTGGAGTTTCTGCCTCGTAATGAGACAATCAATGCAGCGTCTTATTGTGAGACATTGAACAATCTGCGTCGTGCAATCCAGAATAAAAGACGTGGCAAGTTGAGTAAGGATATCGTTTTGCTGCATGACAATGCCCGTCCACATGTGGACATGTCCACATCGGACCAAAGATCTCATCAAATCTTTTAAATGGGAAACTCTAGATCATCCTCCATACAGCCCTGATCTGGCACCCAGAGACTACCATTTGTTCCTGCACTTGAAGAAACACCTGGGCGGTCAGCGTCTTCAAGACGATAACGAAGTCAAAACATTTGTGATACAGTGGTTAACAAGTCAGGCGGCAGAATTTTATGAGGAGGGTATTCAAAAACTGGTGCCACGTTATGACAAGTGCCTCAATATTCACGGAAATTATGTAGAAAAGTAGATTAAGGTACAGGCTTTCATGCAAAAATAAAATTATTGCGATATCTTTGCACGTCTTTTTTTAATTTCAAAACGGTACTTACTTAAAAAACATGCCTCGTAATATTAATAAAAATATGTAAATAGCTAAGTATCAAATTTTCTTTGTTCCTTATGTCACATGATATTTCATATTGTGAATTTATTTGTTTACTAACAAAATACTTCGTTGAAGCTTTGTACAAACTTAGTTAAATAAAGAGTTTTTAAATTAATTTATATAGTTATGAACACAAAATTATCATAGAAATCACCATTGTTGTAATTACATATTTTTGTTCGTAAAATTTTATGTGAGGTATTTATTAGGAATTATGTATAGAGCTGTCCTATAAAGGCATAATCTTTCCGGAAAACTTTTCATTTTCAAGTGTCCCTTATATTCATATTAAAAAGATATAATTCGCATGAAAGGATTTAAGAATAAATGGTATCGTAAAATGTATTTATAGCTAGCTTAAAGTAAAAGAATGTACATACTTGAAATCACTGCTTTTAAATTAATTATTTTAACGTTAAGGGCTCTTATATTCTTAAAAGTTAAATTATAAAGATATCTTTTCATATTATTTATTTTCTTACTGAAATAATTTTAAACAGATTAAGTCTCATGAAAACGCGATAAATTGAAAGTAATGAGCATATTACGAAAAAAGCTTTTGCCATTTTATGCATTTTTTTTGTTTAAAACCTTTTTTTTGGCAAATGATAAATATATCATTAATAAAATAGTTTGAGTATTTTACAATTATGAAAGGTATTTACGTTTCTTTTTAAATGTTAGCTTACAGCAAGTTATCTATCTAAAATATAAATTCGCTTCATTGTATATTTACCAATGCTTGGAAATGTTACTTCCTAAGGTTACATAATGTAGAACTTAACCTACCTCATTTCAAGGATTTAAAGAAAGAACTGATTAGTTGCTTTTTAAATTTATTTGAAAAGCAACCAAAGCAATCGCTGTATACATACAGCTTAAGAGCATATAATGTCGTCTTACCAAAATGACAGGCTTATCAAAATTGGAATATATATATTTCGAGTAAGCCTTTAAAAAAGAATTTTCTAACTGAAATAAATAGAAAAACATAAAATGAAGCTAATCATAACTTCAAAATAAAAATTGGGCTTTTAAAATTTTTATAAACATATAATTAGTGAATGTTTTTGATATTTTTGATTTTATTGGTGCATATTCAGTTTAAAAAGCTTGAATAATATTATTTCTTTGCAGAATGAAAACTTTATTTTTAATAGAAACTTATGGCTATGCTTTGAAAGTGCTTGCACTTTAACATAATTGCATTTAGTTGAAGAAGATTAAAGTCTCAGATATGAAGTTTATTTTCTACGTACCTTTTTTACATTAAAGACTTTTTATAATTAACTTTTCAATGCATTTTTTTGTAATTGTTAATGTTTATTGTATCATATGAACAACTTCTAAATCTCATTGCATAGTAATTTGTCGATTGATTTGCTATACACTCTGTCATGGTTGTTTCAAAGTTTTGATTGTGATCGTAGCATTCACCTCCAAGTTGCTTCTTTGAATTTTTCTTCTATTGAAACAGCAGTCCTTGGGGGGGGGGAAGGGGGGGTCAAGGCCTTCTCAAGAACCTTCTTCGATTCCGATCTCCCTTTTTAGCAACAGTTCTCCAATTAGTCACTTTTAAAACTTTAAAATCATCCTCCATACAATCAGCCCATCTTAATTTGGGCCTACCCCTAGTTCTATTTCCAAAAGGTTTGGAATTAAAAATTCTGAGCGTTAAGGATAAGGTGTTCATCTGGCAGAGTAGCTCGCAAACCTCAAACAACCAATTTTGATGGATTTAATGATATCTGCTTCCTTAATACCTTGTATAATTTAAAATTATTGCCTTGTTTCTCTCTCCTCAATCAATTTTCATTCACGTCACCAAAGATATATCTAAGAACTCAAAGATGGCTAGCTGTTAAGTCAGTGATTTAGTCAAAGTTATATATACATAGTGCTGATGATTACCATAAGGTTTGATTATTGCTATAAAACGTAATTGCTTGTTTTTCAATCACTTTTGATTTTAAGAAACCCCTTAAACCATGAAGACATCTATTAGCAGCTGTAATATGTCTTTTAATATCAGCACCGATATCGTTTAGAATATTAATATTTGAGCCCAAATAGGCAAATTTATCAACTACATCAAACTTGTTATTATCAGACTGAAGATATTTAAAACTTTCTCGAGTTTTTATTATTGGCGCTTCTTTAACTGCAAAAACAAATAATCACTGTTATGTCTAAGCATTTATCACGTCACCTGGAAAAATAATCCACAACCAAAACACCTGCCTATTCTCAATACAATTTGGCTTAAAAGCTTGTCTCCAAATGAAGGGTAATTAAAGCAGTGCTTTTAAGCAAATTAAAAGTTAATGTTTTGCTTTGTGTTCAACTCAGTCAGCATTTTTAAATATAACTTGATAGTGTAAGTCTTTTTTTATAGTTTAATAAAGCATATTCTTGAAATTTCAGAAAAATAACTAGATAATGACAATATCGATGAGCACCTGCTTTTTTTGAACGTTTTCCTCGATTTTCTAAAGAGCATTACTGTTAATACGTATTTAAACTATTTCATTTACCATGACACACGATTTTTAAGCGCTCTAACCCCTTAAGGTACCTTTTTTTTTATCCTTCCAATTATTTTTTTCTTCAAACACTTCACTAAATTACCTATGAATTTTGCATGCTGTCATTTCTCTTGCATTTAAAATGCCAATGGCAGCACGAATTTTACAATCAGAGGGATTTTCAATCGTCTGAGGACTTTTAAATAACCATAAAAGTGTCAACGTAAGCGAATGCTTCTATATTATGGAATCTATGGCTATCCAATAAATGCGAATAAATTAAAGCCTTTTGTGAGCTTTGTCGAAACGGTATCCGCAAAGCTGCAGCAGTCATATTTCAAAATGGCACTTAAAATCCATGTTCTGTAGTTTTAAACATGCATATCGAATCAATAGTAATACATTTTTTTAACAGAAGAAATAATAAAGCTTTTCAATATTTCATCTAAAATTTTGAATACATTTCTCTCGTCTTAATGAATTTAATAATTTTTAGAATATTTTAAAATCAGGATTTACAAACCTAAAAAATGCATTTTTATTCATTAAAATTTAATATTATTGTGTGTGACTTGAATTTCTATACTTACACGAAAGTATAAAAAAATATACTCAGATTTTTTTTTTTTAGTAAAAATATAATTATTATTTTTATATGTTCCTCGAAAGAAAACAAATAACACTCGTAAAATTTATTTAGTATAGGGAACTCAACAAATGTAAATACTTGCATAGAAATGAAATCAACGAAAAAGCAACGTCATATTTTACAAAAATGCTGAATAATGTAGGTAATGCTCAACTTAAATGTTAAAATTTTGAATAGAGGCATTGTTCAATATTATCAGACTTATAGTAGTTGAATATTACGTAAGCAAAATATATATGCTCATTTCCAATTCAGAGACAAAACATTTGTTTTGTTATTGTTTTTAGTGAAAGAAAGAAAAGTATTAATCCTGTTTCCCTTTTATTTGTTTTAACAATACAAACAAAATATTTATATTAAAATTTTGCTTTCATAACTAAAACTACGATATTGTAGTACATAGATTTTCAAAACACATAAATATATATATTCTAAATATGTGTATGAAAAATTTATGTTATTTTCTGATGAATTATGTATATCCTTTTCTCCCCTCCCCAAGCAAATACTCGTATTTTAAAATTGCTCTAAAACAATGGGAAAGTATAATAAATGATATAATTGGAATTGAACATCACTTATAGACGAAATAAGTATATTTCGAATAATTTATTGATGCATTTATTGTCTTAACTTATACATAATCAGAAATTCCAATAATGTCTACAAAACGAATCAAAATATTTAGAATTTTGAGATGATCGTCCTATCCAGACGTTCAAACAGCAGCTTCTAATTATGGATTCTTTTTTTTAGCATGTTTTAGAGTCAATCGAATTTTTTTATATTTCTGCAAAATGTTTTTATTTAATATTTCTTTTATTCTCGTTGTATTGTTCAATGCATATTTTTAATACTTTACATTTCATCAAAATTTTTGCAAAGGATTTATTTTGAGGAAAAAGTAAACATGTTTTAAATGTTCAACCTTCACAGCAAAATCTCGATTTTTTGTCCACTATCACACAACTTTCAGATTAATCTTTATTAAACATCTTATTTTCTTTTTATTGTTTTTATCTTCTAATAACCGCCCATTATTTTAATATAGAAATAATAACTTGTAAAACATGTAATTAAAGCATGCAATCATTATATGCAATTGGCTTGGAGGAAATTTTGAATAACTTTAATCTATTGATATAAAACATATCAATGTTGTAATTTATCTCGAATAAACTACAAATTAATGTTCTTGGTTTAACCTATACTAGCATCTAAGCGATAAGGTACATCCTTTGAAGACTTACATTAAAAACTATTAAGAAAAAAAGAGTAAACTATATGGATTATATAACTGATCATATGTAACTTCAACAAAAACACTTATAAAAAAGTTAGTCTGCTCCTTTTCTTATGAAAAATTCTGAACTCATGCATTTGTTGCTGATAATGCCGCCTGTCACAAACGGTGTCAGATCGAAGTCCACGAAATTCATCGCGGCAATGGCTAGATATACGCCTGTCGTTAGTCATGGCTTTGAGCACCAAGCAGGCGACGCTCAGTTCCAACCCAAATTTGAGGGAGAACACACTGCAAGTGATCAAGAGTCTCCCACCAACCTCATGAGAGGACGTACGGTTCGACGGTTATTTAGAGCACCCCCTTTTTACAAAGACAATATAAATTTACAAACATTTATACTTTCTCTGGTATTCGAACCCAGGCTCTACGGCAAAGAAACCAGCGTCACTAACCACTATACCGGATGGGTGGCACTCAGGCAGTATATGGAGGGAATGCCTTACATATCCTACTTTTAAAATTTAAAGGAAACTTTTTTTTATGTTTGTTGATCTGCATTTATTGGTACTAAGGTATTGTTGGTCATTTCAAATACATATTGCTCACCTTGTGACGGGGCTATCCGCGCGAATTTCCAAACTAATACTCTTGGGTAACTTTGGGGCCAGCATTTATTCTATTTCACAGCCTCTTCGGGAAAAACACGAGATAGTTATAGCTAATTAATTCGATTATATAAAATCTAGATTTCGTAAATGTTAAAGAGAGAGAGAGAAGGAGTTGTCCTAGCTGTACGTAAGTATCGAAGGAATAATTACTTCAACAAGTTTAGCGCGCATTTGATAGTATTTGATTTTTATAAAGTAAAGTATTAGATTAATCATTAAAGGAATCAAGGGAATTAGATTTACTACCGACCTGAGGTTAGCAAAAGTTCGTCTCCTTGTCAATTCTGATAGCTGAGATTACTTAGATGGGAATATTAGATTTGAATGTTAGATTTGAGTATCAGGATTAATCTAGGTATTAGAGAATCACTCCGAGATTTCCACTTATAAATTGACTTGTGCTTGTTAATTGTGTTTGTCTGTCTTAAATAAATATTTTTACTATGGCTTTTGTTAGTGATGATATGTTTCCTCCTACACTTAGAAGCGCGTCGGACAATATGAGCTCAGTCCAAGATAGGACTGGGTCACGACAACCTACTTCATTACAGTAATGATATATTAATTGCATGAATGAAAATGGGGTGACACATGCTGTAATGTTAGGCATTTTGAGGTCCACATAGTGCATTCCAAAGATTTTGGGATCAATTTGAATCATAAAATGTAATATCAAAAATATCTTTCTGTTTAGCCCATCAGTTACAACCAATTCTTAAATTACGCATTTTTCAGCTTCTTCGTTCCAAAAGAAGGGTCCAATATTCATTTAAGGAGTGTTCCAATAATAATATGCTACAATGAGTTTATTTGCAAGAGGAGAGTTCTTACGACATAAGAACACCCATTCGCATTAGGCAAGATACTGCTTTAGTTGAATCGGAGAAAAATGAGTTTTTGTGTACTCTTCACAAAGGAGTCTCGGTTTAAAGAAATCAGATAAGAGTAGAGTCCTGACAACTCAGCACTCGATCACCCGGTTGACCGGATAACTTGGCTTTACCCTTGCAGGTTGAAGAACGACGCTTCCACAACGATAATGCGTAAGGCATTAGTGTTCCTGCCCCATTTAATGAAAACTACAGGAAAATTTTGAAGGCGTTAACGTTGAGGACACCGTACGAACTCAATCACACAGCGAGGGACTAAAGGCTGTAGAAACCACCCTTCAGTATCATAAACAACAAAGTTAGTCGGTAAAGAACTTACTGTTTCTTTGTCGTCTTCGTAATGAAGCAGAATTCAGAACGGAAGACCACAAAACATAACGCATTTATTTAACAAAATGTATCCAGTTTTTGCAAAGTAGGCTACTTAATTTTCATTATAGACAGCTGTATGCCTTCACAAAGTATTTTTCTAAGGTGTGTAGGTTTAGGTAACTTACCACTTACTATGTTTTCATTAATTTTCATTTTCATATGGTATATAATGCTTTATGCCTTCATAAAGTGCGTACTTTTCTTTT
>BMAO01016103.1:0-35103 GCA_019973975.1 Trichonephila clavata | reverse complement strand
ATTGTCTAATGACGTCTCTGCCTAAAGGACTTAGCTTCTTCTCTGATCCTAAAGTTAGAAAACAAAACAAAGATTCCACGACCTAGACCTCAGGGGGTGGAGGAGCCCCTCCCGAATGAAGGAGAAAAAACAGAACTTCACTGAATAGCGGCGCTTCCCCAACTTCCTGTTACGCATTTCCATCCCTTTTCACGAAATCACTCCCACAAATCTCCAGCAATCGAGAGGAAAGATGTTACACATCAAAAAGGATTATACTTGTGATTTTTTTAAATAGACTCGAAAGAGATTATTATTGCAACGTGATTTTAAAATATGGTTTTTATAGTTAAAAATAACTACTCGTTTTTAAGTCTAACCAGTTTTCCCAATGGTTTAAACGAAGGCTTCTCAAACTTTCAACATTTGCGACCCAATATTCAATCATAATTTTCATCACGCCCCCCCCCTCTTTAAATAATAATGTATTGAATTCAATTATGCTATACTTGGACGATAACGCTACAATACGACTTAGACCCGTTAAGTGCCACCGTCGTATATAAACGTCTCGCTCAGCCAAAGCATTGATTGCCCCAGACGTATATATACGTCTTTGTTAAGTACAATCTTTTCTGTGCACTGCTATCCATAAAAGAAACTTTCAAGGCTTTGGAATGCAATAAAAGGACCTTGATAGTGTGTTTGCGAAGGATTTACTGATTTCGGAAGATTTGCTTATATTTAATCCTTCATCCCCCCCCCCTAATACATCACATACGCGAGCCTAAGTGGAAAACGGTGGCATTCGGGAGCGAATCATGTAGCTTTTAATCGGCAATTAAGGGATTAATTATAAACCGTACAATATATCAAGACGAGAGTCTTACCTTTTGTATATAATTTTATATATGACAAGCCCATGAGGTCATTGGTAATTATCAAATTTGTTCTTAACTTAGTATTGTTAAATTAATTACAAATTACATTGTGTAGCACTGATAGATTTTTAAATGTACTATATCAGTGTAAATGTATGTATTTTTATTATGTCAGAATGTATTTTGTTCATTTATTTTCAGTAAATTAATATTTTTTAAAAAAATAATCTCTTGTTAAAGACTTTTCAAAATGCTCACGCCCCCCTTGTAGAGTCATCACGCCCCTCTAGGGGATCGCCCCCCACAGTTGGAGAAACGTTGGTTTAATCCACTTATTCCATATTACCCAACGATTCCAAAATAACCTCTATATGAAACTTTTTTTTAAAAAATAGTTTTTTTTATTATAACATAAATAGTATGCTTTTTGACAAGTGTTATTTTGTTACAAATAGATACAGTATGTACTCATAATGATTTCGGGCATTTTCATCAAAAACCATTAACGTTATTATTAGAAATGTAAATGGTATTCCAAAACCCTTCTTCTCATCTATGTTAAGCGAAATAAATGTTTCATTAGAAATAAATCAACCCGCGGGTCAAATTTTGATCAGGTCTGCTCTAATGTATAATACTAGTTCTACAAGTAGTGACTATAATTTATCTCTGTTCACTTGTGCTACTAGTCATTTGAGTAATTAAACTCCTTTATTGTTATCTTGGGGCTTTAATTTTTACATCTTCACAATAGTAATAATAATCTTAATTTCCTTCGAAAAGAAAAAAAAAAATGTTAAAAATTAAATGCTAAATCGTTAAAATAGGTATGTAGTAACATACTTTGCTAATCAAATCTGCAGGGAAAACACTTTTAAATCCTTATTTCTTATAGGAAAAAAAAATTAAGAAACAAAGCTATAAAAAAAAATCCTAAATTTAATTACTAACACAAACCATATTACTAACGTAGTACCAAAAGTTTTTGCTTCAAGGTCAATTTTTTTAGAAAGAACAGCTGTTGTTTGTACAGTTGCTGAAAAAATTAATATTTCAAACGTTTCTATTTTCAAATACGTATGTCACACGTCAGTATACTTCCAGTTAAGAAGATTACGTGTTCGTTTTGATGTGTACACATATATTTTACTAAATCTTCAATACTTACATTAAGACGTTCTTCAAATGATGCTAAGAACAGCGAATTTTTAGTCAGTATTTTTAAACAGCAAATTATTTTAAGAAATACATTCAAAAGACCTGTTGGATAAATTGTTAAGAGTATCTTCCAAGTTGTGGCCGTATGTTTATAGTTATTTCGTATTGATTTTGTAAGTTGTTTCTATCCTTTATATGTAAGTTATTATAAAAACTAATTTCCATGCTAAATACAAAACTTAATTTAATTTTATGTGAAATAATTATCTTAGTTTAAACATTGAATACATTATTATTCATTTATTTATTAGCTCTTCAACAATGAGTGTTTTATTCTATGCTTAAAATCCTGCGATAATAATGCGTATCACCAAATTATGTAGTAAAAGTGAAACACGATATCAGTTTTAGTATCGTTGGATTATTAATAATTTATATCAGATGTTCAAAAATGTTCTGAAACCTCACAGCTCTGTCCTCCTAACGTATTACTAATTACTATATTGTATGCATAAAACGAAAAATTTATTTTAGTTTTATTTGGTAATAAAAATACAAAAACTCTTTTGAAGCAGTGGAGAATTATTTTTTACTGCTGACTAGTACCTTTGGAACAGAAGAAAAAGCCATTTTATTTGTTAAATCTATATTTTAATTGTTTTAAGGAAAACAACCAACGAGAGTAATTAATAAATTACATTTTATAAGGAATGTCAATTTTTTAAAATTATATTTTAATATTATTACAAACTTCATGAAGATGCTTTTGCCAACGATTTGCGTATTCCCCCCCTTTAAAAATTAATTCCTAAAACCCGCAGAAAGTAAAGTCTAACTAAATACGCCACTTTCAAATCCCATGAAAATCAAAGATAATATTTTTTTCTTATTAATTCAATTATCTTATTTAGAAATTACATTTTCTTAGAAATTTTTTATTTTCCTTGATTTTACGTCACGCTCTGAAACAACGCAAGACCTATTGACGACGGACCTCGTAATTTTGAACGATGGTCAAATGGCGACCACGACACCTGAGCTGGCACCATCCTCTCTGAGCACCAAGCCAAAAGTTTTATATTTCATTTCTCGAAATTTTTGTTGTTGTATAATAAGGCTTGTTTTTATTTTAAGGAATCAAAAAACAATAAATTTCACGACCGTAAAATCAACTAAAAGGAATCTTAATGTAATCATCTTTTGAATTTCTCCAAGAAATGTATAATGCAACGCACTGTTCATTCGTAAGAATTTTTTTTTACTTTTGAATGGCTTCGCGTTCATTTTGATAAGAAAACAAATTTCTAATTACAAAAGAGGAATTATTTATCATAAACTTTTGGGTTCTTTATTATCGCATAGCCTAAAATTTAAATTCGTTTCTAAAATCTTTCTGCTGTTGGATGAATGTATTTCGTCAGTTTGATACATGACGTGATTGAGGTTTCTCTTAAAAGTATTTCAAGGAAATATTTCCTTCCATCATTTTTTTTTTTCTTTCCATCAAGAATGATCACCATTAATAGTCCAAAAAGCCAGGTCAATCCCGTTCCAAAATAATTTTAAAAAAGGCGAAAATTCAGTTAACTATTTATCTAATAAAATAGCAATAAGTTAGACTTATTTTGGAACAAAATTCACACAAAACTTTCTTTATAACTCGTTTTTCGAAATATTCTTGAATTTATATTATAATCTGTCTTTTGGCATCAAATACTTGGTCTGGAAAGTATCAATTCGTTGGAAAATCTAAAATTATTTCTATAATAACAATTATGTATATATATATTATTTGTACTCGTTACTTCTAATTATACGTATATGTGGGGTTATTCTTAACTATACAGTTTAAATAATATGATGTTACAGTTAAAGTATATAATTTAGATATTTTAGAGAATAACTAGGTATTTCATGAAACAACTAGGCACACACACAAGTCGGTTAAAATATACAATAGAAGAAAATTTCTTAATTTACCTAGTTATTCTATGAAATAATTGATGATAGACAGTTAGTGAAAAATAAACAATTTCAAAGTTATTTTATGAATTAATTGATCATAAATAGCTAAAACCTCTCGAAAAATACATTTTACCCCTGTGCAGATGATTAATTGACAAATAATAAAGAAAAGCACACAGACTATGTAACTTGTTTTTGCTCATTTTACTAACATTAAACAGAAGGGGGAAAGACAAATATGTTTTGTATCTGTTACTGGTACAATTAACTTTTTTACTGCTTGAACTTCATGGGTATCATAATGCTGGAGTAATCAATACTCTCGTAGTAATTTTTTCAATTCCTACTCTTTTTAGTTCACACTCTCTCTCTATATTTATCTTGTTCAAATTTTCAATCGTTAATAAAATGTATTTTAAAGCACTCAATTGAGCTGAAATTTTATATACACGCTTATTTTGGATGACAATACAGTAAATTAATTATAATTAATAAAAATTAATAGATTAAAACTAATTATTCAAAGAATTACAAATACAGCTACGTTGGCATCATTTTGGGCGACTTAGCGACCATTTTGGCAACTTGTGTCAAAACTTTTTCTCACATTTTAAAGCGCTCATTTGAGTTAAACGTTTCTATATTCTATTGCTTTGGGTAACAATACGATAATTTAATTATAATTAATTAAAATAGTTGAATGAAATAATTTTTGTAAAGAATTGCAAATACAGCCCCGTTGGCTTCATTTTTAAAGACTTGGGTCAAACTTTCTCCACAACCCAAGATTTTTTATCTCACTTTTCAAAGTGTTCAGATGAATCGAAATTTTATATACACGATTGTTTTGGATGACAATATGATACTCAAATGATAATTAATAAGAATTATTTGCCACATAATGTTGTGATTCTGTCATATGTATATATATATTTATATTAATTGTAACTATTTATTAAAAAGTAACTAAAATATTTTTTGTTGATATATGTAGCAATTGACTTTAAATATTTTTTATATTACTTGTTTTACTTTTGCTATTAAAGTTAATAATTTTTCATGAGTAAGTACAGTACGTTTTTTATCTTTGCCGTTCTTATTTAATAAATATTCAAATCTCTCGCACTAAATCTTCATTACTTACGGATTAATACTGCATTCTTGCAGAAGTCATTACTAGAAAACAGGTTGCAAAAATATGTGTTACTAATAAAAAATGTAAAATGCTGTAACATATAATCATCGCCCAAATTCTACGTTTAAAAGCAAGGGAATGAGGCTTACATGCACACACACGTCATTGCAAGGCAGCTATTAGTTGTTCAAAACTGATTAAAAGCAGCTAGAATCGGTTCCAAGAACTTTCCCACACACACAATTGCTGTATTTCATACTTTAGATCAAGTAACCGTTGTTCTAAAGAATACCACGTAAAATTGTAGATTTCAATAATTTTATATACTTTAACTGACTTGTCCAGTTATTTCAAGAAATACCTAGTTATTCATTGAAATAAAGGATTTCACACTTCAACGGTAACAATGACAAGGATCCAAATTGATATCTCTACAGATCCAATATTGTAACGTCAAAAGAAAACAAGTAATATTAAAAAAATTAAGTCAATTCCTACTTGGATCAACAAAAAAAATTATTTTAGTTACTTCTTATTTATATTACAACTAATAATAAATATGTATGTACATGTGACAGAATCACAGAATTAAGTGGCTATTAATTATCTTTAAAGTATCATATTGCCATCCAAAATAAACGTGTATATAAAATTTCAGTTAAACTGAATGCTTTGAAACGCGAGAAAAAAATCTTTCAAAGTTTTGACCCAAGTTGCTAAAAATGAAGCCAATGTGGTTGTATCTGTAATTCTTTAAATAACTAATTTCAATCAATTAATTTTAATTAATTATAATTAAATTATCGTATTGTTACCCAAAAACAATTGTGTATAGAATATTTCAGCTCAAATGAGGGCTTTAAAATGTGAGAAAAACTTTTAAAGTGTTGACACAAATCGCCAAAATGGTCGCTAACTCGCCAAAAGTCATGCTAACGTGGCTATATTTGTAATTCTTTGAATAATTAGGTTTAGTTAATTCATTTTTATTAATTAAAATTAAATCACTGTGCTGTCATCCAAAATAATTGTGTATATAAAATTTCAGCTTAACTGAGTGCTTTAAAATACATTTTTATTAACGGTTGAAAATTTGAACAAGATAAATATATCAAGAAATAAATATATCGAGAGAGTGAACTATAATATAGAGTAGGAATTGATAAAATGCCCTTAGCACTTTCTCATACACTAGCAGAAATTTTATTTAAAAAAAAACGAGTGTGCTTCAGACCACACGACTGAAGTAAAACTTCTTTAGCTCCATCTATATGTATGTACATATATATGTTTATACATGTATATCCATATACATATATTAACTTTTTAGGGCCGTTGGTAGCCTAATGGTTAGAGCATCGGACTCCAGACCGGAGGGCCTGGGTTCGATGTCCGATGCCACCAAATACCACCGAGTACACACGGAGTACGTGCTCGTTAAATCAGTGGGTCCAAATGTCTTGTGGGCATTCGCAGCAGAAACCACGAGTGCAGGGGGCTTGAGAATATGCCCTCCCCTCCAATTCAATGCCTAAATTGGGGAGGTAGAGATAGGTGTTGTCGCCATCTATATCGTAAAAAAGTCCAACCTGTCTCACAGGCTCTGGCAACTTTCATTCTTTCCCTTCGGGAAGGATACGACAACAACAATTTTCTACAAGTATTTAAGTTTATTATGAGTTTTCAACGATAACTTAATATTGTTGAATAGATTTTTTTTATTTTTATTCATTATTTTCATTGTCGGATACATCAGTAATTACTGTGGTTGATTGTAAGACTAACACAATAGACTTTTGTTATGAGAAATAAGATACATATGTTTTCGAATGAAAATTAGAAAGATATCTAGAGAAAACTGAATCGATTGTTGTTCCATGTCTTGTAGTAGGCTCATTTCGGTTATTATTCATTTTATTCATTTGTAGTTCTAATTTATCTTGTAAAAAATTTACCAAGAGTTGTCCCTCTTCGGACGTGAAATTAACATTGAAATCTCCGGCTAAAATTAGTGATAACCTATGATACTTTTCTCCTAATTCCTTCAGAGCCTACTCGACCGTAAGTCTCATAAGTCTTTTATATAAAAACTTAGCCACTTCTGCTGATCTAACATTTTTACCCTTTAAATTTTGAAATACAATTAAAATTCGGGATGTTAACATTTTCATCGTCATTTGACCAGGTTTCTGACAGAAACAAAATAATGCTCGAATCAATTACGGGATCACTCAAGTCCGACACGTGTTTCCTGAGACTTTAGTAATTGAAAGTAACCATCGAAAACTTTTTCTGTCATTCAAGAAAAGTAGAAAAAGCAGCCGCGGGTTTGCAAAGCGTTCACCCTCCTTCACATTGATCGCACTTGGCTTTGCTGCAGGTATGAACTAAAGTGCAGTGGGTGCTTAGTACACTCCACGAAGGTTATTGTTGAGGTTATATGAAAATAAACAAATATAAATGAATAAAAAAAATTAAAAAGTAAATATTGTTGATAATATGTTCAACGAAGATTTTCCTTTTCACAAGACTAATACCTTGATAATTACAGCAGGTGGGGAAACCTAATTTATTAATAGCCACAAGTCCAATGTGAGGGCACGCACACTCGCATGCACTCACTCACTCCCTTCCCAAGTCAAGCGTACGTCAGTTCGCGACACCCGATTACACTTTTCGTAACGCTCTCATGAAGCATTCACCAGCTTACTCCCCAAGTCAAGCGCGCGTAAAGAAGTTACTTAAAAAACTGAACCTCCATTTTGTGGCTTGACCTTAAATTATTTTCTCGGTCTTGTCCTCTGAAACAGGAAATTAAAGTGGATGTTACTGGTAGCCCTTTGGTGGTCATAAAAATAACCCACTCCTACAGATATACCTTAAATAATAAGTTTAACTAAAACGACATGCTCAACTTATTTTTGAATTATTTTACTTGCATTTGAAGGTTTGTAATCGCAGATCTATGTTAAATCAATTAATTGTGTGCTTTAAAAATTGATCAGGATATAAATTCTACATGTATACTTTCCGTTCAATTTAAACAAAATAGATGTATTGTATACTCACAAAAATGATTTTTCTACCTTATTAACCCGTTCAGGACCATGATCCCATACAAATGATCACTTTAGAGGGACACGGCATCATAATTGAGATTGCGTTTTGCCCATTCTGAGGTCCATAATCATATTGGTGTGATCTTAGTTTGGAATTTATGGAATTTAGAATGATTATAAAATATAAATTTCGGCATATTTTATGACAGCGATAAATTTTTATGAATTTTTAAATGAATCTAGACTTAACTGGAAAATTCAACTAGTCATGAACGGGTTAAGGTGAATTCATGTATTTTGCCGTTTCGGTGGTGGCCAAGTAGTCATGGTTATGTACTCACTATGGTTATTGAGTTCAAGTCAATTATCGAGACCCGCTGAGGTGGCCACGGTAGCCTAGTGGTCAAGGTATCAGATCGTGGCTAGCATGTCATGAGTTCAAGCCCAGTATCACGAGATGTGTAGGGGAGCGATGCACGTTAAAACTGTCGGACGCTCAAACGAACGTCCTCCTGTTGGAGTGGTGTGGCAGTTAGGAGAGGGAGTTCCAGCTCAGGCGTCTTCAACGTCACTTGACCATGGTTCAAAATTACGACTTCCGTTGCCAAAAGCCCTCTTGTAGCTAAACAGTGCGACGTTATAATTCTCTCACTCACTCACGCGACGTTAATAAGTCAAATAAAAATACTTGTATTCTGTCAAATGTTCTAATTTTTTGTTCAATAGATCGAGATGTATTTGGATTCGGATTTATACAAGAGAGTTTACCCAATTGATAGTGTTATCCATTTTCTGTCGGTAACACTGAAAGAACTTGTTTGGTATGAGGGACAAAAGAACTTGGTAATGGATGTAGGATGCGGACCAGGTGATGTCACGGTAAAATGGATATTACCTATGTTTTCTAATTTGGATAAAGTAATAGCATTGGATTGCCTGCAAAGCATGATTGAAACAGCCATTTGCAAGAATTGCCATCCAAAAGTTGACTACCATACTATAAATTTCGAAGATGGGTATGTTGGAAGAGTCATATTTTTCTTAAATCTTGAGTGCATGTATATATATATTAAATGCCTCCTTTCAGTATAATATTCACTTTAAATACTGTTGCACTAAACTCATCGATAGCTCAGTTTAAATTAAAACACTCATACTCAAAAGACTAAATAGTGGACTGCGTTGTATATGTCTCTTTATCCCAAAAGCTCATGGCCATCTCGTCTCGTCATTGCACTCTCACTCCCCGCGTCTTAGCGGGGGCACCCTAATCGCTGATCATATTTCACCTCCCTACATTTGGGAAGCAATCACAGCTTCTTACAAGTGGCGAGGCACTCAACATACTGCCCGCCTTGACAAACTTTAAAAAAATTTTCAACATACAATCAAGCGATTACAAATACATGATACATTTTACAATAAACAAAAAAGCAATAAAAAACACTGCACACTATTGAAATACAATACATTGCTACACACATATACAAAAATACAAATATAACATTTATACACTTTTTTTGCTCTACCTGGAATTAATTTTATAAGGAAAGGACCACAAAAATCCAGTCCTACTTTATTCAACACTCTCGCAATGCTTACTCTGGCACTGGGTAAATCTGCCATCATTTGCTTTTTACCTTTTGCACTTACCTTAAGACATTTAATGCATTGCTTAATTACACATTTGACTTGAGATCTGCCATTCACAATCCAAAATTTGGTTCTTATGCTTGCCGAAGTAGCCTCAGTACCTGTATGCAAATAAGAAATATGATAATGTTTAATAATTAAGTCACAAATAGTGTGGCTGTTAGGGATTAGCATAGGATGTTTTTGTTCGGCAGGTAGATTGGAATGTCTCAATTCTCCACCCACACAGAGTATTTGCCTCTCGTCTAAAAATGGAGATAAAGTTAATAAGTTGCTAGAATCTGGTAATTGTTGTCCTCTTTCAATACACCAAATTTTCTTTGTAAAATGTACAGATTGAACATTTCTTACTAAGCAAAATAAAGCTGTAGACAATTCAGCTACAGTTAAATTGCCAGTGGTTATCTGTAATGGATTTTTCTCCTTGAAACGCACACACCATGCAAGGATTCTTTGCAGTTTCAGAAACGAAGAACACTTAATGATTGGAAGAACCTCATTATTTTACACTAAGAAACACATTGAATCCACTTGATTATCCTTCAGCTCTCGTTGGTAAGTTTCCCAACTATGGATCTATTCGACATATCTAGGGAAGTTCACTGCAGGCACTTCTAGAAAAGCTGGCCCAAACCACCACAAATCACTTTGTTGAATTTTTTCTGGATCAAGTCCTCTTGATATGATGTCAGCAGGATTTTGTTCCAAAGGAACATGATGCCACTTATTCAACTCTGTTAATTCTTGGATAGTTACCACTCGATTTGCAACAAACGTCTTTAAATTTCAGGACTCGTTTTTCATCCACGATAGCACTGTTGTGGAATAGGTCCAAATGAAGACAGGAGTAATATCCATTTTTAATGCACGTTGCACTTTATGCATCACTTTGGCGCGTAGCACAGCACTACATAATTCTATGCTAGGTATGGTTACCTGCTTCACTGCTGACACACGAGATTTACTCGCAACAAGCTTGACTTTTTCTCAACCATGTGGCCTAACTCTTCATATTCCTTCAAAAAATCACAATAAAATTTTTTAAACTCCTGGTCTCTAGGAAAATGAGTCCATAGCGATTCGAGTATCTTTAGCGCAATGTCCCTCAAGTTCCCTACACACAACCAATGCTCTTTAACGGGCACAGAAACAATATATTTCCCCGACTCATGCCTCTTATGCGTCCGGATATAATGCTCCTCACAAATAGAATTCTCTAAATTTTTAGGTAATTCATTATCTATCTCCTCAATTTCCCTGAATTTTATCGAATTTAACTCTTTGGACCCACATATTAAGTTACAAGAATATGAATTTAACTCATCTTTTACACTACCTCCAACTATGTAACCAAAGACTGAATCCTGTAGAATCAGGTTTGAATTTTTTACATTTATTTTACCTGGTTTTATTATATGATAAAAGTACTCGGCACTTAACAAAATGTCTATTTTCCCCGGAATTTTAAAATTTGGATCCGCAAGTCTAACCGACTCTGGAATCTGCACATGCGCATCAATAAATTTATTTGGAATAATATCAGTTATTTTTTGTACGACTAACATGGAAATATTTTTCTCAAAACTTTTATTTTTATTTGCAGTGACAGCTTTTACTCTACGATTAGCTGTCAATGATGTATTATTTATGCAGGAAATTGATTGATTTACTTTTTCACTTTTTAGTTGCAATCGCTGTAAGCACTCATTTACTCATCCGATTTATTTGTGAGCCTACATCAAGAGTAAACATCTCACTCTCTGCCACTGCGAATACTTATCCTTTATTAAACATTTAGTACCGTGAATAAGACACTTTAGACTTGATTCCGGAGACTGGGACTGGAAAAGATAACGTTCTTTTTGTTTTCAACTATGTTAGTCAAAACGAAATTTTGACACTCATCCTGAGGAGGAAACGACCAGCTGCACTCCCCGTCCCCCCTTGACAGCGACTTATTTACGACTTCGGGGGCACCTGGTAAGTTTCTCTTCACCCCACTGGACGAAACAATCTTTAATTCCCTCCGGAAATGTATTAGTTTGTTATGCGCTTTGCCGCAAAAACAATTTCGAAACGAACATTTTTTAACACTGCAGTTGGAGGCTAAGCATTTAAAGCACACGTTTTTATTTTTCAATTCGTTAACGCGCTCTTGAACCGAAAGTCTTTTAAACTGAGTGCAAGCATATAATGGGTGATTTCCACTTCTTAAACAAAAACCACAATTTTTATTTTTCTCTTCATTAAACAATACTTTGGGAGCGGTTTTAAAGGTTTTGAGTTCGTTATATTTGTGATCTTTTCTCGTCTCATTTATGGCCTTACCACTCGAAGTAAAATATAAATCACACTCTTTACCCAATTGTAGCGGTCTTAACCAATCTCCGGATTGTCTAATATTAATATGAGCTGCTGTTTCCCTTTCTAATGTTTGAAACATTTTATCAGATAAAAAGAGTTCTTTAAGAGTGTCAAATTCTGTTACTCCTCTCAATTTTAAATAATAATCGAAATTCGTTGTTAAACGCGAAGCGAACTGCACATGCGTTTCGTTTTCTCTAAAGGCATTTCTAAAATTCTCTAATACTGCTTGTGCTGTTGGTTCGAATTCTCTCAAAACAATTGATCTAATTTCCTCAGAATTATTTAACTCTTTCTCGGTTATATAAGTTAAAATATTCGAAGCTCTGTCTCCTAATAAATTTAACAAAATCTCTACATTAAACTTTTCCGGTACATTTTTGTTACAATAAGCTCTCTAAGGACGTAAAAAAGAAACCTCATCCTTCCGATTTACTCGGCACTTTTATTGTCAACGTTCTAACACTTTTTATTAAAACATCAATAGACGCTTTAGTTTCACCTCCGTTAAGAGAGAGGTCTGGCTATTATTTGCACTAGTTCTTAATTGGGCTATTTCTAATTCCGCTTTAACTCTCTCTAATTTAAGGCGTTCTAATTCTATTTGACTGTTCTGCTAGGATTCTTGGGTTTTAACTTCTTCTAACGCTTGCTCTATCAAGGTTTTCACGAATTCGTAATCTTCTTTAAACACATCGCTCTCCTCAAGTAACCGTTTTAAATCAACCTTTTTCGCATCCCCTGGTACAGTCATACCTATTTCCTCAGCAACAAGCTTTAGCTCATTTTTCTTTAATTTTGCTACGATTGACATTTTGAACTACAATTCTATACACTTACTCAAGAAAATAATATTAAAACTCAAGCAACTTAAAACTAACCGATACGAAAATAACTTCAACTTGAGGAATTAATTATTCTACACTCAAAATATTTACTCAATACTCATAGAACTAAATATTTCCACAGTTCTCAAAGAATTAACTGTTTACACAATACTCATGAGTTAACTATTCACACAATACTAAAAAAACTTAACTATTCCCACTACTCAAAGAACTTAACTAATCACAATACTCAAAGAACTTAACTGTTCCCACAATATTCAAGAAATAACTGTTCCCACAATATTCAAGAAATAACTGTTCCCACAATATTCAAGAAATAACTGTTCCCACAATATTCAAGAAATAACTGTTCCCACAATATTCAAGAAATAACTATTCCACAATATTCAAGAAATAACTATTCACACAATACTCAAAGATCTAAATATTCACACAATACTCAAAGAATTAAATATTCACACAATACCAAAAAACTAAATTACACAAATATCAAAATGAAATACTACTCAAAATGAAATACTTACTCAAAACTCAAAATGAAATACTTACTCAAAACTCAAAATGAAATACTTACTCAAAACGAAATACTTACTCAAAATGAAATACTTACTCAAAACTCAAAATGAAATACTTACTCAAAACTCAAAATGAAATAATTACTCAAAACTCAAAATGAAATACTTACTCAAAACTCAAAATGAAATACTTACTCAAAACTCAAAATGAAATACTTACTCAAAATGAATTAATTACACAAAACTCAAAACAAATTAGTTTCACATCAAAACTCAAAATGAATTAATTACACAAAACTCAAAATGAATTAATTACACAAAACTCAAAATGAATTAATTACACAAAACTCAAAATGAATTAATTACACAAAACTCAAAATGAATTAATTACACAAAACTCAAAATGAATAAAGAACACAAAAGGAATTAATTACTCAAAATTCAAAATGAATTAATTACTCACAACTCAAAATGAATTAATAACACCATAGCTCAAAACGAAATAATTACTCAAAACGAAAAAGAACACAAAACTCAAAGTGAATAAAGAGCACAAAACTCAAGAAGACAATTTCGCTCTCACCTCATTGCCAGGACTGCTTTCACAATTACTCGAATTCTCATCACTAAAAACTTTTATTGATAATAGTAATACTAACGAACACACTCAAATTTTGCCGATTTCTCCGGCGGAGATAGGACCATGTTGCACTAAACTCATCGATAGCTCAGTTTAAATTAAAACACTCATACTCAAAAGACTAAATAGTGGACTGCGTTGTATATATGTCTCTTTATCCCAAAAGCCCATGGTCATCTCGTCTCGTCATTGCACTCTCACTCCCCGCGTCTTAGCGGGGGGCACCCCAATCGCTGATCATATTTCACCTCCTTACATTTGGGAAGCGATCACAACTTCTTACAAGTGGCGAGGCACTCAACAAATACAAATTTCTGCTTATATAAAAATGAGTTTAATCTTTATTTTTGGAACCAACCTATGCATGGGTGGGGGAGTTGAGGACGGGCAAGATGAGAAATTTTTAACTTTTGGTAAATTTTCTTGATCCTTGTATCAGTAACAAAAATTGAATAGTTTGCCAAGAATAAAACTATTTCCACGCCATCAGCCTAAGAAACATCTTCAAATCCAAGGAACGCCCTATTCTACACCTAAGTATGTTCTTTATTTGTAGGATATTGAGGAAATTTGCAGCATTTTTAGCTTTACTTACTTTAGCCTCCGTCAATTGTCTCCGGGGTTTGTTTATCTTATTCATCTTTCTTAATTTTTTGACGAAAATCTGGTTTTTCACTTTAGTTTCAGTGAGATAGATGCATCGATTGAGAATTTTCTTCCTTAGATCTACTTCGCGTTTCCTTTACGATAAAAAGATTTGGAATTACATAAGCTTTAGCTAGAAAAGGATCAGATAAATGATGATTGACAAGTATAGGCAGGTAAAAAGTTTCATCAGGATCATTATCAGATTGAGAAATTTCAGTTTTAACTTCGTCAAGAGGTATTTATTTGTGAGGGAAGGAGTGAAACCTCCTTTGTTGGATGGCTCAATTTCTGTGGCTGCGTATCCCTTGGCAATCATCCGTACATGACGACATGAGGCTCGATTGGTAGACAAATTGCTCTAACGTTGAGTAACTAATTCCAAAAAGTACAAGTCCAAATGTTAGTAATGCAACAGCAATTTCGAAAATATAATAAATCCAAATCAAAAGCGGTGGTTCCGATAAATAGACGGACCTGTGTTTTCATAGAGGGAGGTTCGTCAACTTAAACCTCCACCTACTTTGTCACCTTTATCGACAATGTCTTTTAATTTCGGAACGATACTTTCTATTGGATTCATATTTTGAAAATATGCTGGCTAATCCATTCAATGGATCCCTTCGTCTCAAATAAAATTGCCCAATTGTTGAGTATGTTGCGGCCTCTAAGGATTCATTGAGAATGAATTCATACCAGATTTCTGCAGCTTGGATTCAAGTTCTGTTTCAGTTAAGGCACAATAGTCTATCGGAGTTCATGCAGTTAAATCTGTTGGGATTTAAAGAACTCATGAATTTCTAAAATAGGGTAGTTAGGTGGGTGAAAAGACTTCCTTCATCATTATTACTAACTTTGTTTCAAAATTACCAAACCCCTGGCAAGTATCCCTCGTTCTCATAGCTTTAATAATTAATGATTTAGTGTGACATTTGCAACATTTTTAATTTCCCCGTGTTTATTGTGTCCTCAAGTCTTAATCTTATCATTTTTGTTTGCTAAGTTATATCTTATTAAATATTTCTTTGAAAATTTTTTTTTCATATAAGATCTGCAACCGAGAGATGGAGAGGACAAATTTCTCACCTAATATCAGTCAATTGTTTTCATTGGTTCAAAGATCAGGAAAAGAGTTTTCGACTTGTTTACGATGTACTGCAGCCTGGAGGAAAAGCAGCGTGCTATTTCGTTTTGTCGTCCGACTACTATGATACTGTGATCCAGATGGAGAATCATCCCAAGTGGAAAAGCTTTATGGAAGTGAGTAATTTATTTTATTTCGTAAAAATACGATAAATTTTAAAATTGTCATTTTTTAATGATGCTTTCTTAAGGAACCAGGAATCATGCTTTATGCGGATATTTCTGAAGTCATTTAAGTGGTAGAAATTAATACAGTATAAACAGTAATTTTCCTTTCATTTAATACAATATTTTTAATATTTATTTATGGTAACAATTGATTGATAAAAGATTATGATCTAAATCTATATTAGTCTGAAGCAGCTATGTGTTCTCGATTCTCTAAAACATATAACTTATGGTACATATATACAACTTGATGGTCGTAGGATAGGAACTATGTTTGTTATTTCTTTCAGTTATCAAAACATAGAATCAATATAATTATTAAATATATCAACATATTTAATATTGTAAGTATTGAAGTAGTATTTAACCTCTTGGTATATGACGTCATCTACGAGATTTCTTGTACCATTGCAGCAGGGATTGCAATATCGGACCTAAAGCTCAATACCGGTATTCGGTATTTTTTATATCTTGATACCGGGATACCGGTTTTAATACCGGTAGTAGAAATCTTAGAAAAAGAAAGAAAACACACTGGAGTTTCTTTGTTTATTATAGAGCGTGAATATCACAAAAATAACTTTGAACTTATAAATTATAACAATATATAAAGAATGACAAAAGTAAAGGAATATCTTATTTATTTAAATAAAAAAAATGTAAATATCATTATTCAGTCTGTGGAACTAATACAATTTTTTAAAATGTGATCTTAAAAAAAGATATGCATCAATTGTACTGTATGATATGCAAATACAATGCGAATAATAAACTTACCAGTTTAAAAAATATCGAAAAATGTTACGCATTTTCTTCATAACTACAACCTTTGTTTTCACAGATACAAATATCAGACTATGAATCCTGCGCGTGTACACCATCGCTTTGAGCTGTAATATGATCGTTTTGGCCTTATGTACTATATATCACAGCCTAAAATATAATGATTCACATATTTTATCGCTTCTCTTGATTGTACGATGCAACTTTATATACAGTCTAATTAATTTCGCCAGTTAGGGAGATATAAAAACAAATGTATAGTGTTTTACTATGTTGGTGATCCCTGAACATATTGTGGAGACAATTTTAAAAATGTCTAGTAAATACTGAAAAACCCATATTTAAATTTGTGAATACCGGTATTAAAAAATTGTACAAAAGGCTCTTAATACTGGTATTCGGTCTACCGGTCTTGCAATCTCTACATTGTAGACTTTAATGACTCCGAGACGTCGTAAGCCATCTTTGTTGAGATAATGCATGTTTTTTTTGTTTTGTTTCGAATGCTCAAGTTCTCTCTTCTCAACAGTACCGCAAATCTACATTCTTGGAGAAAAATAAAGTGTTCATTGAATTCCGTTTTATTCGTATGTCAAGAGGTTAATATTTTTCCATTCTTACGCTTTTCATTTGGTTTAATATAAGCATAAATAGTTAGAAGTAACTAAAACTTCATACTATTTTCAATTTTTCTCCTTTTTTGTTGTTTATTTGTGTATAGTTGTGCTGTTAAAGATTGAAGAGTGACACCGTATACGGGCACTCCAATCTCAAATTATGAAATTAATTCTAAATTTTAACAAACTTTTTTTATATTTTTAGGAAGTTGATTTGCGCATTCCAGAATCGTATCATAAAAAATATGATTCATCGCACTATCAAAAACTGGTAGAAGATATTGGTTTCAAAGTCGTTCTTTGTCGGAGCGAATTTAAAATAAACAGATTGCCTTCACACGAAGCGGCTAAAGGTAACAAACTGGATCTTTAAATATTTGCTATTTAATATTTAAGACATAATGAAGTAACAAATTTATACTTGGCATTTATAAAGATCACTAAAATTCTGTTTGGAACCATTTTAAGCCGTTGAGATTGTTCTAAATGGTGTACACAACGTTGGTCATGATTATTTATAAGTTGCACAGATAAAGAAACATTCGAAAGTTTGGAGACCTAAGAACCATAATTCAGATAATTTCCTTTTACGGGAGTCTTCATTTTCATCAAATTTTTTTTTATGTTTCATTGCCACATGTGATTCTCATCCCTAGAAACCAGTGGCGTAACGTACATCCCAGCACCTCAGGGGCGACAAGATTCTAAGGAGCCCTAAGCCTGACTGACGCTCACTATGGCTTGAGACCAAAAACCTACCTTTGCAGGGTACCCGAATATTCTCCGCCACGCCACTGCCGAGAACTCTTAAAATATAATCCAAAATCTATTCTAATTCACAGAGCATTGGGTAGGATAGGATATTTTTGCAGTTTATTCACATTTTAAGATGACTACAAATCAAATGATTGGAGTTATAATGTTAAGTTATAGGGAACGATCGAATTTTTTTTTTAAAGAATTTCTAAACATACCTATGCGGAAAGAATGTCTCCTGATATACAGCTGAGGAGGAAAACAAAATAAAATTTATGTTAAGTACTCCCACAAAGGGAAGAAGATTAGATATTTAAGATTTTTATGGTAAAACGTCAGTAATTTTTGTTAAAGTGAAATACAGGCTGCAATAAGAGGACATATTAAAAGGATGACAGGAAAAAACAAATACATTTAACAGCTTCAATAATATTCAATTTTTTTAAAAAACATTCTGTCGAGGTTACAGTGTGTGATGAAGCGGAAGACTGAGAAAGCTCAGATAGGACTACTTTGACGAAGCTAGGAGAAAGGGCTGGGTTATACGAAATATTGGGAATGGACGTTTTACTACTTACTAGACAGTACTTATTAAACCAGCAATCATTGCTTTTGGTTATTTATACTGTAGAAAAATAATGGCACGAGTCTAAAAGCATCTAACCAAAACCTCATCAAAATTCAGCCCCTTTGGGGCAGTATTTAATTTTGAAATTGTGAGGATGAGTCGAAAAATAAGATTCCCCGGTCGACAGTAGTCAGAGTTGTGCATGAAAATCAAACTATAGAATGAGATATTAAAGATATGACATACCTTTATTTTTCCACATAAGTACCAAGTCCATTGAGATAGTTGTCATAAAGCTTGATAAGCTTCAAAAAACCCTACAGGAAAAAATCAGCTCTTTGCATACAGAAGAAGCGTTTAATGGGTTGTTTGACTTCGTCTTTGCTTCAAAGCACCTTCCAGAGAGATTCTTTTTCAAAGCCGAGAACAGATAAAAATCCCTTGTTGTGAGATCAGGACTGAATGGAGGATGGTGTAGGCACTCCCAACCAAGAGTTCCAATGTGGCTTTGCATTGCTCGCATTGTCATCCAACAACAAAACGCCAGATGTGAAAATCCAAGGCCACTTTTTCAGAATCCATCTGCTTGATCACGGTCGACCTCTACCCAATGGTGTATCAGTGTCTTACGCGTTCATCTGCTGCTCCGTCGTTCGTCCATAGCCTTTTAAACGCTTCTGTGCAAAAACAAAGCTCTGCATTTTTTCTGGAGGGCTTTTTGAAGCTTATCAAGAAGTATAAAAAATGTCTCAATGTACTTTGCACTCATGTAGGAAAACAAAAATGTCTTATCTTTAATGTCTCATTCTATATTTTGACTTTCATACATTACTCTGACCACAGTCGATAGACGAAATTTATTTCCGACTCATCCTCGTATTTTTCTCTTTTGTGATCTCCATACCACAAAACATTTTCGAAATATGTAGGTTCCCATTCATAAAGGGGCTGCGGTAGCCAAGTGGTCTAGGCATCGGATCATGGCTAGAGTGTCATGAGTTCGATCCCAATACCACTAAAGATCCGCCGTGTAGGGGAGAGAGGCACTTTAAATCTGACGAGAGCTCAAATGTCCTCCCGTTGGTGTGGTAGTTAGGAGAGAGGGTGCCAGCTCAGGTGTCAATCGCGTCACTTGCCCATGCTCCAGAATTACGAGGTCCGTCGCCAAAAGCCCTCGTGTAGTTGAAAAGTGCGATGTTAATATTTAATCACTCACTTCAATTGATAATTTATTTTCCCCATATAACCCTCTATATAATATTTTTCTTTTCCAATAAAATATATATTTTTACCATAATACCACCCTTGTCAATAATTACAAGTAGATATGATTAAGTAACAAATGTATTTCGAATCTAAATTGGAATAATTTTTTTGAGTTTTAATGTTGGAACAAAAATTTTCATTAAAAGGGTATGTAACTCAATTTTTTGCAGATCTCTTCTATTCCATTTGCTCCGTGATACCTCATATTCCAGAAGATCAGAGGCATATTTTCAAAGACGAATTTTACCGAAGCCTTCTTGACAACGGTGCAAGAGATAACGATGGAGCACCGTTGCACAGAGCATTGACTCTCGAAATCGTCATACAAAAACCAGATTTTGCTTCCGATTCAAAATTGTGGACTCGATTCAATTAGGAAATATTTTTTCTACATCTAAAGGAAAGAGCCTTCTATTTCCTTTAGAGTTTTTTTTAAATTATTTATCTAAAAATTTTATATTAATGCATTATTTTCTATATTTCAAATTTTTGAGAAAAACTACAAATCAGCACAAATTCTGTAGCCTCTTTAGAGATATTTGCTTGTACAAATTGCTTTATGTAGCAAGTAATGTAGATTAAAGATATTTGATTATAAGGATTTTATAAATATAATTTTAAAATGAAGGTTTGTATTATTTCAATATTATTTGTGTAAATTTCAGGACTATTTAACGCATCCTTTTTTATATAAAATGAAAAGTCTTATCATTACCGGAGCTATTCTTTTAGATGTCAATAAATTGGTCAACTAATCTCTTTTGTTCCTGTTACGTTGCATGGTTAATTTCAACAATAATAAAATTTTAAATACAATAGAACCTTTTTTATGCGATCTTATTTTTGTGCAATTTTATTTTATGCGGTATATGAAGTTTAACGGCTTCGGGCCCACTGAAATGCTTTTTATCAATGTACCAGTGGCAATGTTAGGACCTTCCTGCAAAGTCACGTCTTGCCTTCAATATTTTACAGTCGTTGTGGGGGGGGGGCGATGATCAGAGTGCCTAGCTCTTTAGATATTTAACCTCTCATCGTTAGGATTTTGAATGACATTTACGATTTTTGCTCTTCGTTATAATATTTTATAAATTGGGTAGATACGTACATGGTGGTTAGTTAGGCCTTAGCCCCCTACAGTTCCGAGCACCTCCCCCTGCAAGGCTGGGAAAGCGAGGGTGTCTGTTACGCCACTGCAATGTACATAGCGTCTTGAAATGTATATATGTTCATTTGTTATAAACAGTCTCCCGAAAATGCACGTTCGTTGCTTTCTCTCAACGCATCAACAGCCCGCGCTTGATTAAAGACGAAACCTTCAATGACGGTGACATTATCATTAATTTTGTTTATGAAGTCTGACAAGAAAAACTAGATTCTTTGAGAGTAGGATAAAACATATGCAGGAATACAGCTTTCTATCAAATTGAAAAAACACTTAAAATATATACCAATCCCGAAAGGAATGAAATTCCAAAAAGAGCTTCGATCATGCATCTCTTTTCGCGACATTTACAAGCAACTGAACACACAACCAACTTTCATAGTAAAAATTTCTTACTTTATGGTGTCAAAAAATAAATCAATTGAATCTTCAAGTGTAACGCGAAAGCGAATTTGAACTATTTCACCAGAGGAAGATGCGCGCTTTGGTTACGAGAATTGGCAGGGAATTATGTATGTGCGTTTTGAAAATTTCTCCTTATATACAATGAAAAACTAAATGTTTTTTAAATGTTTCCATATGTAATTTAGCTATTCATTTTGTTACAGAGATATTTTGTAATGAATTTCGTAAATAATTCGCATATTTTCCAAGTGCGACTTTATGCGATCTCCAACGCATAAAAAGAATTCTATAGTATTTCGACGAATTTCTTATATGCAAGAAGTTATGAAATTTTCAAATATTTTTTTGTGCGTTCCCTATCTACCGCACAAAAACAGGTTTAATTGTGTATGATACTGCAATGAACAGATATGATGTTTTTCGATGGAACCAGTTTTTAATAGTATAGCCCAGTGAATCTGAAATACTGTGCCACAACACTTCATTGTGTCACCAATTTCTTTAAAAAAACTGTTAATTATACTGTTTGGGAAAAAATAAAACCTGGGAATCTATTGATTATTTTTATAAATATCAAATAAGTTAAATGTATCACGAATACCTTTATCTTTTCGTGAATAGTTGGATATAAAGGGAAATTTATTGGCTTCGAAATCCATTTGTGTAAAGATGCATATGCTTATGAATGAACTTTGAAAGAGGAAAAAATAATTTCGCTCCGTAATAGAAATTTCAAAATATTCGGAAGAGTCAATTTTGTATTAAAATTGAAAGGTTACCTCACAATAGTCAAAAAGCTTTAAAAATATTGTTGTATCTTATTTCTGGGAATTCAAATTTTCAGCAATATAAAAGTGAAGAAAGATCGTGAATTTCAAGTGTAGATGACGAAATGAGAATGGCATTGTTCCGACAATATAAACGAAATTAAAAATCATTGAGCTCAAATTTCGCATTATATATAAGTGTGTTCTTATAATTTGTAATTAATTACTCAAACATTTGGTCGTCTTTATTGTACACATTTCATTTAAAATGGAAAATTGTAAACTATTTTACATAAGATATTACATATAAGTCAAATTCTTTTAACTAATTTTATTGTTAATGTGCCGCCAAATTTTAAAATTGCACCGCAACAAAAAGAAAATGACCGCACTGGTATAGCACCTTGATGACTAAAATTATTCTTTTAATAACATAGAACTAATGGAATATGTTGTGGGTAAAAGTCAAAATGAATACACGCGAGTTGCTAACTTCGCCACCTGTGAGATTGGGAGCAATTTATTTAGCTGGGACTCTGCCAATCTTACCATATATTAAGCGATTGAACCAATAAATCTCAATTTTGCATTACTGTAACTCTGGAGGCGCATGGAGGTTATTGGTGACAAGTTTCACCAAGTTGTGTACATTAAGCACTGGCATCCTTTCTCGGTATTAAATTTTCGTCATTCTAAAACATGCATTAATGACGAAAAACCTTCCTTCAGCCCCTCTCCAAATTGAAGTTCCGTTGAAATAAACATCGGGATGCATCTGTTATTCTAAAGATTTCGAGTCCCGCAAATCTAATCTTGTAATTCGAAATTCATTAACCAGGATGTTGATAATCTCCGATTAAATTAAGACCTTAACTGCCATTAAAAACTACGAGATTCGTTCCCCAGTGCTACTGTTTTTCACAAAGGCATGCCTACGCTGTGCATTGGGAGGAAAGGCTAAGGATCAAATAAGCAAGTTTTTCCGATACATGTAAATAATTCGCAAACACTGTCATGGTTATTTTGATTGCATTCGAAGTAATTTTACTGATAATGGCACAAAGAGGGTAGCGTTTCGGTAGGAAATTTATATGCGTCCACGGCACTCAACGCACCGGTTGAGTGAGACTCGTATATACGCCAATGGAATTTAAGGGGTCAAATACACAAAATTAAAATTAAATAGGAAACGGAAAAATTTGAAGCCAATTAATTGTCAAAAGTTTTATTAAAATCTAAACATCAGGATAAAAAATTTTGCATTCAAAACAAAATCTTTCTTTTAAAAACTAAAAATCAAAGTGAATCATACTAAAAATCAAACAATTATGAAAACAGAGTGCAAGTCTAAACAACCGTTGTTTCTTTAGATTTCGAATCCGAGATTTCCACTGGCTTAACTCCAAATAAGTCAAGCTGTACAGAGACATAAAAAAGTTTTCCTTCCTTTCTACCAAATGTTTTCTCATAAAGCTCGAGCACTTCCGCTTCAAACGTATCTGTAGATTCAGGTGATAATTTGTGGTAGATCTTAAGATGCTCAAGAAAAAAATCTAGAAACAAATGGTTTGGAGAGAATGTATATTGAATACATAAGTATTAAATTGTGTTAATTAAAAAAAAATCCACTCAACACACTAATCTTTCGTTCCCTTACATAAGGATTAATTTTGGTGCGGACTTATGAGTGTAGCGAGCTTTAATTCACGTTCGATTTTAATTTACACCGAAGCAACAAAAAATATAGGGAAAACAGGAGGGGTCACCACACAAGTTTTAGTAAAATATTTTATTACAAGACTGAGTAGAGTTATATACTAGTATAGCAGTATCCATCCTTCGGTGCTCCCAACCCTTTTATTAAAGAAAATATCAAGTCCAAATAGGAGTTCGATGATCTTCTCGATCTCCGGTATCGCAGAACCATCCTTTCGCAGAATTTCAATCCCTGTGGCGGATGCTCAGCCTCTTTCGTTAAAGTTCCTGGTCACTTTTCTGAACCATCTCTTTGAACCCTATGGTGGGGCCTCTTTCACGTCCCTAGTAATTTCTAACTGGTGAGGAACACGGGTCTGCACTGGGCACCTTCCGTCTTGGTGCCATCCACCATTGATTCAACAGGGACAAAAGTCTGTCTGGATAAAGATACTCTCTATTGCTACACTTCATAAATCATATGGGTCTATAAACTGACCCGTCACTTCGACAATGAGGTTACTCTCCCCGGAATTTCTTCCTTAAAAAAATCACACTTTTCTATTCAAATGTATAACTGCCACATGCAAGAGGGATCAAAAGAATAGACAGCTGTCAAAATGGCGTGTACATTCTATAAATCGTTGTGAAAAACTCCCCCTTTTGAAAATTAGCCTTTCACTGTCCGAGAAGAATATGTGGGGTATCAAAAGTCCGTCTATAATCCGATGACAACTGTTTCGCCCCAGGGCGTGGTAGAAGAGTATTTCCCTCTGAAGAAAAATTATCTGGCGACTGTTCGCTCCTGGACGTCAGAAAATTAAACGAGTAGCAAACTGCCATCAATGGGTCTACGCTATGAATATTAATGTCACGCTATACAGAAACTCAAAGGATTTTTGAAATGTACCTCCTAATTCTGAAACATGGTCATGTGACTACGACAATACCCGTTTTGGCACTCTACACACACTTCTATACTACGCTATCATGATGACCTTAAGCTTATACAGATTCATGTGCACCTCGAGTCTTTAGGGGGCTCAAAGATGAATCGGAAATTTGACGCAAGTGGCGAGGTTTGCTCAAATTTAGCTAATGAGACAGGCGAGAGTACTACCTTCATTACGACCAACAGAAAACATTAAAATTAATCAATGCCAAGCATTTCAGGTAATTATAAAATTTTTAACACAATCTCTGCAAAATTATATTTTTAAAGTTTAACAAGTTTACAAAAAGTGAAACCAAGTTTAAAAAATAATTTTCATAATTCCTTTTAAATTGTACACCGTTTCCATTTAAAATTTTGTATCGTTTGAATGAGTAATCAAGAAAAAGTTTTACTAATAGATGTTTATTTTAAAATAAAAATGTGCAATAGATTTTATACGAAAATCCACATCCATCATTTCGATTTGCAATATATTTAGAGTATTTAAAATTAAAGTTTTAGAAATTGGGAAAAAATTTTCAAACATCGAAAACTAAAACAGCACAAAAATTTCGCTAAATGATATCCATTTCTTTTATCAAATCCTAAAAACGCGGTTAATCTACGAAATTTGTACAATTCACATTTTTAGATACGTTTTAAACCGAAGATAAAGTTACCAATATATTTTCAAAGATAACAGACTACTAGTGTAAACTTTCCTTTTTAAAATGGTCGCGGAGAAAATTAGTTATTTTTAATTGCTTAATTCATTTAAAACGAACCACTGTAATCTTTATACTAACCTTTGAAGCATTCATCTGAAAAGAATTGAACTCCTTTCTCTTCGTCAAAGGCTTGAACATGTTTAAATCCAATTTTTTCTAGAAGTTCCTTATAATACTGTTTTCCATGCTCAGGTTGATTCAAGTTATTTACATATGTGTCCTGCAATACATTAAATATGCAATAACATCGGATTATTTTTTTTTATGTATTTGCATAAAGATTCGAACGCATTTGGTTAATGTATCCATGGTACTTTTTTATCGTTTACAAGGATCATGGTTTGGTTTCTTAATTGTCGCCAACAGAAACAATTTCCATTTTATCAGTCTAAAGACATTTGTAGATTGAAATCCATTTACTCTTAATATTACGACCCAGAAATCCGACGACGTAGAGGCCAATAAAAGCAAAAAAATTCTGTAAAAGGAATCCTAGATTCCGAAAACTATACCAAAAACTAAGGTCCCAACTTTTGTGGTACCTATTTGCCTCTTTCATTCGTACGCCCATCCAAATGAAAAAAATATTGTAAATATTCCTGGGATCTGTGTTTCCTGTAATAGATAAATATTCATCATGTTTTCATTTTACACAAAAACTTATAACCTTTCGAGTTGAAATCAACTGTTACACTGGACAGTTTCACCAAATTTTAGCTGTAATATACAGGGCAAGCATAAATTATTCATTTTGAAAAGGTTATATTTACAAAAGTAGTATATTTACACGCATGAATGACATATGAAGATAATCACAAATTCTCCAACTTCATACAGCCTCTACGCGAAACGTCCAAGCGGCAATACATTCCATACATTTCGCAGCATAATGCAATCATTTGTGTCTGTAAACAAGGTCCTCAAAATAACCTCTCGCTTATAAATCAAAAGGAGTTAAATCATGATTTAGAATGCCAGCTAGGTCATTCTCATCTAGCGAGTCAAAAGTGTTCATTGTTCAGATAATCACACATTGGTATGTGTCAATAGGAAGAGGAGTCTTGTTGGAAGACAAAATCCATGAAATAGTGTAATGGGTTAACCGAAAAACCACAACTGCAACATATCCAGATAAATTTTACCCTTGACAGTTTGCTCAGCGGAAGATAAATAACCCATTTACCTTTGTGACACTACGCAAGAAACATTAACTTTATATATACAATATATTCATATTCTACATTCATATTCTACATTCATATTCTACATTCCTATTCTACATTCCTATTCTACATTTCCTATTCTACATTCCTATTCTACATTCCTATTCTACATTCCTATTCTACATTCCTATTCTACATTTCCTATTCTACATTCCTATTCTACATTCCTATTCTACATTCCTATTCTACATTCATATTCTACATTCTATATTATAATATAGGCAGTTCAATAATATGCTACTTTCATGGGACATGGCATCATAACGTGTCAAAGGGTAACACAACTGGCCGCCGAATGTCTGAAACATATCGTTCTGCTTTGAAAACTAAAGAGGAATACTAGAAGTCACCTTCTGTTTAAAAACATAGCCTGATGTTCTTGATCCATCAAGCCTCCCCACATCTAGAGACGAAAGTCATCTGCTCCAAGCCTGAAGCAGAACATTGCAGAACACAGATACCGTCTATTGTCAGACATTCTAAGGGACTCTGTCGACGTTTCAAGTTTAATGATAACTTAAAATAAGCTACGAGAGCCGTAAAATAGAAAACATTTCAAATAGCACGGAAGAGTAACGCATTGGATAAATGACAATGTCATTAGGCCTGTCTCTCATTCAAACTTGGCCAGAATTCCTGCACCTAAACCTTCTAGAACTTTCCTTCACTAGAATTCTCCTTTGAATTTCATGCAGTATTCATTACTACCAGCATCTACTCATATCATTCGTAAGGCGCCGAAAGAGACTTTTCCGCAATGAAGTCCCAGTTTAACGCATCTTAATTATACGACAACAACGGAGCTCTCCCATTTGATTATAAATCCTTCGATAACGTTGGTAAAGCATTGATGGTTACATCTCCGAGAAGTTGAGATTTCAGACAACGAGAAGAAATAGAGTCCGAATTGTTACGTTTCATACAATGATACCTGTACATCAGAAATGCATTCTACGACAAAGCTAGTAATAGACCTCAAAAATTCAAGTTTTTAATTACTTGAAACTGAGTAACTCTAGAATAAAATTTCCATTACATTCTTTTCAAGGGTGCTGTGATTTCATATTTAAAGGAATTGCAATATCAATACTCCCATGGAAAAAAATGGTAAATATCATCCCTCCCCTTGAGAATTATTATAAAAAATTTCACGTACTTCAATTATAGCTCCATACTTGGGTATTTCACTCAAAACCGTTAAAAATTTACGCATGCAAGAATTCACACAAAAGAAAAAGCCAGCCTCTCCACCAGGTTTCAACAGGCTATAGATGTTTCGAAAAGCCATTTCTATGTCAATGATTTCATTAAAAGTATCCGTCGAAATAACTTTATTCATCTTGCCTTCATACGATTTAAGAGAATCCCTAAACAGAAAATAGGAATGATTCACAAGTTATCGGAGTTTTTAATAGCAAGCTCTAATGGTTCTATGTTAGAAAGTTTTAAATCTTAAAAGCAAATTATACCCCACGCGTTGAACGACAGTGAAAAATTTAATGGTATTTCCCTCTATTATTTTAAAAAACTTCAAATACTTTAGTATTCTTCAATTTTCATGCAATCCACACCCCACATACACCGTGGATCATCATCAGGTTTTGTAAAGGGCGAAAGTATCCGTAACATCTTGTACGAGGATTTTGCTTTGGGGAGATATCCAATATACAAAGGTTTTAAATGATCAGGATCAACAAAAAATACCCTTGAATTTAAAATTCGAAGAAGTATCCTTTCGTAAAACTAAAAGGTACTATCAATCTCGTTTCAGTATGAAATTTGTCCTAAATACATTGGCAAACAAAACAGCAGCCCTTGAGCTACATACGGCCCATCAAGACTGTTAGAAAATCCACTTTGAACCGAACTTCCCCCCCCCCCCTGCGCGATCAAGGATTAGTCTTTTATTTGAATTATTAGGATAACAATTCCTTTACTAGGTATACAAAATGTTTCTACCAGATCACCCTTCAAGGACTGGTTTTAGTTCAATTTGCCGTTTTTTTTATTGCTGCATATAGCACCAGAAGAGCTACATGTTGAACTTATTAGTTTTTATTCAGATAACAGCGTTAAGGAATTCTTAATGCTACGACAAATTTTACAAATATTTATCAACAGAAATTTTCATTTATGAAGAATTTCGCTGAGAATTGTTCTTTATACTTTAGTCACCATTTGTGAGCAAAATGCCTTGCATGAAAATCAAAAATATTAAATATACGCGCTATTACAAAAAGATTAAACTTTAGTAGCAACTTAAACCGACAATTTCTGCAATTTTTTTTTAAGTCGGGAGCGAGAAGTACCAACGGGGTACACGTATAAACAACCCGATTCTAAGATTAAATGTACTTGCTATATTAAGCTATAGACTATACGAAATTAGCACAGAAAATAACTGTCACCCATTGTACAATTGTTTTTTTATAACCAGTGTAAACATTTATAGGTGTAGGCGTCCTGCATGCTTCTTTCTAAATCCAAATGCATTCGATGCAAGTTAGATGTAGTTTTATACATTAATAGAAAAATAAGAATTATAATGGGTAGTTATATTTCTTGGAATAGTAATGGCAGTATCAAAATGATTTAAGTGCCATATCAATCACGAGGGGTAAATCGTATTAGGAGCGCCAGCGCCTTTAGGCGCTTTTTCTCCGTATGTGTAACTTGAAGATGAGATATGATATCAAACGTGACTCGAGAGTCACCGTGCAATCCCTCATAAAAAGGGGGAAGTGTGAAAGAACGAGAAAGCTCCCCGGGGGGGAGGAGATAGATGCATAAACAGCGTCGGCTGAGTGATGATCCGAAGGGTAATCGTTCCGTAATGTCAGGAAGGAGGAGGTAAAGAGGGCCGAAATGGCAGGAAAAGGCTATCAGTGACACCTAAATGATGGATGGGGAAACATACCTGAGCGAGCAGAAGGGAGTAGAATACTTTAGGCTTGGCTGAAGTGCACGTGCGGAAAAAACGTGGCAGTGGCAATGGGTACGGTAAAATGGAGTTCCAATGGGTATGGTATAAATGAAGTGGCCGTAGTTCTATTCTAAGTTGATTCCCAGCAGAGTGCAGAGGTCGATGACTTTTTCGCCTTCGGATTTAGGTGACTTAGCTATTGATACTATTTTTCTTAATGTGGACATCAAGGAGACAACTTGTGGGTCTTGCAATTGCCTGATAGTGTCAGCTAGAGATGAGGCTTGAGAGAGGTTGGAAGCGGAAGTTTCTTCTTGAGTTACTTCGTTACTAGTGAGGGGTTCATGTTGTATCTGGGGTCTTGGATTAACAGGTTGAGGATTAGATGATTGGGTGCTGGTGTTACTGGTTCCTGGTTGTGTGTTGGTGGTGGGAGCTATTGTCTTTTTGATCTTTGGGCTTAGAGTTCTTCTTTCCTTTTTTTAATTCTCTCCTGCCATACATTAACTTTTGGTTTCGGAGGAGGCTTGTTTAGCGGGTTCTTTGGGCATCCCGTATAGTTAGCTGGGTGATTTCCCTGGCAGAGGCAGCAAGTGGCTTCCGTGTCTCTAGGCTTGACACAATCCCTCGTGAGATGGGGCTTGCCGCATTTGACACACTGTGGGTTTCTGGTGCAGAACCTATGTTTTATGGAAGAATCCCTGGCACCTAAAACACTGGGCCGTGCCGTTTTTTTTGTTGAGGATTTCAATTATAACTTTTATGTAGCATAATTCGGTAACGTTGTATACATTCCTGTTTGCGTTATTTTTGGGGAGATACAGTAGAAAGAGCGGCATCGGGAGGTCCGTTTTTCTATTCAACATGACATGGCAGTGATTCCTACGTTGAGGAGACCTTCAATGATTTCTTGTGGTGGCATGTCAGAGGGCATGCCTCTAATGACGGCTTTAAGTTCTTTTTCCTCTTGGAGTTGGTGGGTAAATGATTCCATATTTTCTTTGGATATGAAATCTCGAATTAAGTGGTAGGCTTGTGGGGTTTCGGGGTATACTCGTAGGCCTGAGCCTATCACACGACCTTTGCAGTTTTCTTTTGTCATGTCTTGCATTTTCTTAAGGAACGATGCTGGGTTTGCGATCTTGTCTATCGTGATGGGAGGTGGTGGGCCATATCAATCATGCCTCATCACTTGTTCTACTGGAGACGATCAAAATTACTAACCTCGATCTTGTAACGAGGACGAGGATTGAGCGTCTCCCAGGCAAAATGAGACCTCCGAGCCTCGACAAATTTAATGCGCATCGGTATTTTAATACGGCGGATCATCAAAGAATCTGGGTCAAATTATTAGGCAAAAAGAAAAAATCCCTAAATTTGTAGCCGTTAAAGTAAACAGCCAATCTGCCCGTCGTCACGGACGAATCGATTAGAACAAGTAATACATCAACAAACCTTTCTTCTATGTCGCCAACGCAAAACTCAATTCTTCTATGCCTGAACTTTGCCGTTTGGAACACAGTGCTTTCTTTGTCCACCGCAATTAAAGCTCTCACATTTGGAAAACGCTTCAGTATAGCTTTGCAGCAATTCAGTTCATCACCGCAACCAATGTCCATGACGACATCTTCGGATAAATCTTTCCAATGAAATTTTTCTATGCACCTCTTTACAAACCGAATACTGTCACAGTAATATGCCTGTTGGGACATAGAAAATCATTTGTTTAACTATAATTTAAGAACAGGAACTATAATTGAAATTGTAGACTAATAAGTATTCCTATCGCTTAAAATAGGAAGTCGAATATTAATCCTAAAATAATTCCAAATATTAAAACTGGAGAAAGCATTGATACAAAACAATGAACTGCAAAAATAATTTAAGAAAATCTTATAAAATGTTAAGGAAAAATTTAGAGCATATAATTCGTCGTTGATTAATGGACTTTTGATCGATTGTACATTAATGACACACTTTGAAGATACACGAGGGCTATTAGTAACCGACCTTACAATTTCGTCAATTGTCGTGGACTACACTTGAGATACAGCCTCACTATTCCAAGCTACTATATTGAACTTTTGAATACAATATGTATATTACCCGATATTCAAAAAGGCAAGAACCTGTTGCACATTTTGCTACGTATGCCGATTCGTAGTTGACAGCTAGTAAAAATTAGGGTTGTCAATTCACAGGTTGCATTTTATAATTACTTTAGGAAAAATGGCTTTGAATATTCTCACGACAAAGACTCCCTCAAATAAATTAATTTTAAAATTAGTCTATCAGTAACTTAATTGAAAGGCTGTTTGACAATAGAGTTAGCATATCTTAAGCATTTATATTATGTCTAACTCTATGAATGTCTTCGAATATTCGTCAACCTATTTATGAATGACTTTTAGATATGTTTTGTTTTGTTTACAGATAACTTTCTTCTATAAAAAAAATTTCTTAAAAATTTTTTTTTATACGTACGGAAGTTTCTAAAGAAAAAGATGATTGCGCCATTTTCTCAAAAGAATTAATTTTTTTTTTCGTGCTTAAAATTAGTTCTACGATTCTTCGTTGTTTAAATCTTTATTGAAACCAGACGATATGGAGTTTAGACTCATTACTAAGAATTACGTTTTACATATTTCTTATGATTTGATTGGCCTTTGTATGATTTGGCTGTGCTAAATCTCCTTATAGAACAATACAACTAAGTGACAGGCACAGACGCTTGAATCCTAATCATACTCGAAGACGAAGGCGAAATTTGAGCATGTATTCAAACTGACTCCATATCACACACCTAAACATGTTGTTGCTTATGCCACCTGAACGAATAACATCAGATCAAGGTCACGAAATTCCTCGCATCTAAGGGCTAGGTCATTAAGACTGTTGTTAGCCTTAACTTTGAGCACCCTGCAGGAGACAGTACTATTTTGCTCTCTTCTACCCCACTTCTCAAGGATAACACCCTGAGAGAGGTCAGAGACCTCCCTCCTCTTTCTCCCCTCCATCAATCTCATGAGGATTTGTGACTCGATGGCTATTTAGAGTACCCCCATGCCGCGAAGGCACTATACATTTACAAACACCCATCTCCGGGATTCTAACCCAGGCCCTAAGGCAATGCAGTCAGCGTAACTAACCACTGTAACGGATGGGCAACCCACCTAACCCTAAGTAAATGTAGTAACAGCATGTATTAGGTTCGAGTTCGATTGCTGGTGAAGACCTACAGCATAGAAGAACGAGTTGAAGACCTTTAAATATGTCGAGGATCAAGGTTTTTTACTCTTGCATAGTGTGGAATTCTGAAGAGAGGAGTGCCAGCAGACGTGTCGCTACTGTCTGTTCTTCGTATTTCAGAATTACGAGATTCATCGTCAATAGCCCTAGTGTTCATCCGAGGGACAAATGTTAATAAATAATGAATCAGCAAACTCGTATCAAGTTCGAAAATTACAAACCCTATTTTTCACTGTGGTCTGAGTGGACGACTGTTTGTTAACGATGCACAAAAGCAAAGCGAGGTCTATTGGCGACAGACCTCGTAAATCATAAACTCGGTTATCCATGAGGTCGACACCCGAGATGATACCCCACTCTTTAAGTTTATACACCATGCCAGATTGGGGACTTTGAGCCACGACTGATTTAACGTGAATCTGCCCTTCTATAAGGCCGGTATTGAGTACAAGAACTCTAACTCAATGTATGCCGGATCCAAAATCAATACCCTGACCCCTCGTATTCCGCGACTATCCTACTTTTCCTCATAATGGGATTCGATGTTATAGTGAGTGTTTATTAACGTCGCTTTATAAAAAGACACGAGGACTATTGGTAACGGACCGCCTAATTTTGAACCATGATCAAAAGACAAAGACGACATCTGAGTTAGCACTCCTCAGGAACTTTCTCATCACGCAAAGGTAACAAATTCTAAGTGCAGCAGCTTCTCTAAACAGCGGGATTTTTTATGCAGTAGGTTTCGAGCCCGTTACTCAACAAAGTTGTAAAATAATTCACGAACACTCAAAGATTTTTTCTGTGTTTCTTGAAATTTACTGACTATAATCGGACCTCTTGAAATAATGCTTCGATGGTTCTCTTAGGTCCCCTCTCCCTTTTATTAGTTTACATTGTCTCAAATACCAACAATCGAAAATTAAAATCGTGGATTTTGTTTCCATCTTTTCTTTTTCACTTGACCGATACTTTACTTCCTTTTTACTGTATCCTACGTGGCCACAGTAGCCTAATGGTCAAGGGAAAGGACTCGTAGCCGATGTTTCATGCGTTTGATCCTTGTATGACTGAAGACCCGCCGTGCACAGGAGGCGATGCATATTACATATGTCAACGCTTAAACATCCTCCCGTTGGTGTGATTTAGAAATTAGGAGAGAGTAGCGCTTTGTCACTTGATCATGGTTCAACATTACGAGAACTGTAGCCAAAAGTCCCCGAGTTTTTAAATAGTGTGACGATAATATTCACTCACTACCCTGCCTTTTAAGATTTTAATTTTTGCTTAACACACGTTGTTCTTGTTGCTCTGACGTGTGGGCACCAATCCCTATATGTCCCACTAACCTTTAAGTGCAATTTTCAATTTGTGTTATCTTATTCCAGTGAGAACAGCTCGATTTGGACTATGAACGTTCTTTTGAATCTTTCTCTACCAAAAATAATTCAAAAGTGTTTCATTGTCTCCCAAGCTACTTGTAACTCTCAAGTAATCTTCTTAAAAACACGCGATCAAGCCTGAATTTTCTAGTGGGAGTATTGTACTATTAAATTCCCTTTTTTCTATTCTCTCCTTATTATTCATAAAACGTCTTACTTGTAAATTATACTAGCCATTAACCGCCCATTGTGCTGGGTATTCCGTAATATTGTGTCTATATATGTATAGTATAAGGCCCAGTGGCCGAGTAGTAGCGTATAGTGCATTCTTACCGTAGGTCCGAGTTTCAGTCTCGGGCTGGGCAAGGTTTACTCAAACTATCATTCCTTCAGGAGATGGAGAAATGAGTACCAAGCTTGATTGGGGACTAAAAACTGGAGGGTTTCGCTTCAGACTGAACACCTGATTGGGACATCTGCTCATGCACC
>BMAO01016102.1:0-36717 GCA_019973975.1 Trichonephila clavata | reverse complement strand
TCCATTTCTTCATCAGATACATGACAACGCAAGAATAAGTTGCAGAATGGACATTATAGATTATATGCGTGTTGTGTTACACTACGGTCACGCATCAAACATCCGTACCTTAAAACTTTATTAAGCATTATTTAATCACTTATATGTATAACAGCATCAAAAATACAAATATTTAAATCAGCTATCAGTTTTGAGCTAATCATATATTAAATAAATAATAAAATATTCTTATTTTACAATGTCGCATCATGTGGTTGTTGAATGGAAAATTTTTGCATAGATTTCACCTATTTGTGGGATTAGTCTCGTATATTGTAATGCTGTAACTATGAAGTATGTTTAGTCATTGAATCTTATTCTTTTGTGAATGTAAAGGATAATTTTTAATATATTTATTAGTTAATTAAAACAATAGAAACATTCAATGTTGTTACTTGAACACATACCACCTTTGAGTGTTTGTAAACTGATTCGAGTTTTCTTTACGCATTTTTGTCGTAACATCATGATTTTGCCATACAAATTTATGTCTGATACGAAAATAAAAATAGAAATAATTGAGCCACGTTTAAATTAAACTTCAGTAATAAGAATCTTGGTTTTCCTAATAATTTATTGAAACATTTTCTCCCTTATACTATATCATCTAGATAAAGCAGTACGAGACAATTTTATTATTTGTCTCACAAATTCACCTTTCAGATCATTCTCATTATCATTAGTATTTGACAAAATTTTAGAGAAAATTAGATAGGAAGCCAGTAATTTGAACTTAATGTACAAAATAGTTTAAAATGTACATAATGCATGTTTTTCAGATAGAGTTTTACATCCTGATCTTATTAAATGTAATTAAGAAAATACTATTTGATTTCAAGTATATAGCAGTTAGTAAAAGTTCATAAACGTTTTAAACTTGGAATCATTATACTTTTTTTTCCTTAATTATTATATAGTCTTATTCATGAATTTTTGTGTTTCGTCTTGTTTAGAAAACAATTGCTATATTGCCAATTGTCCCATATAATGGCTTAAAGAATATTTTTATAAGTATACGCCAAAACATTTTTTTTCTTTCAAATGAGGTGCTGCCCAGTTGAGTTATTATTGAAAATCTAATGCATTTCCGAGCTAGATGACTTTTCATGATGCCAATAGTGGTACAATGCCACAACGATCATTTTGTGACAATTCTTCCTTCAAATGAGCTCAGATGATATGCAAAATGTTCTTAAATTAAATTTGCAGAGCATCCAACCAAATATACCACTAGGGGATCTTGTAATATTTCATAAATTAAGTCATATGATTCACCTTTTGCATGATGAAAATCCACGTCTTGACCATGTCGAACCGCAATCTGACGTTACAGGCGAAGATTTCCAAACACATTACACAGCCGGAGGCATACCAAAGCTAATCCATATTTTTTTCGTGTAATTGCAAGAGAAAGCTAATTTATGTATATTTTTCAAATTAAGAACTAGGAAAATAAACTCAAAATTGTCATATTTGATATCTGAAAAATGATTTTCTATAAAAAATGCTAGATGGTATTAGTTGCGTTTGTCTAATAAAATAGCGCAAATATTTTGCGATTTTTCCCTTCCTTATATAATGTATTCGGAATTGAAATCACTTAAACTGACTTACAATTATTTCATTAATTGTACATTAACTTATAAAACAATATACATCAAATAAAATATATTTAGAGTATTTTCTTAAAATATAGTTATAACAGATTGAATAAACTTGCTTCCAAATACTGGACATGAACAAACGAATATCCTTTATATCAACATGTAAAATTGCAAGTAACGTTTAACCTTGATTACTATTGTATTTGGCTGAAAACGTGAATTTCAAAAAAAACTTATAAACTAACCATCTTTCTGATATTTAGTGTCATCTAAATTAAAATATCAAATCATTATCAAAGTGTGTATATGCAATAAAGATATAAAGCAGTTTTTAAAATAATGGAAACAAAATATTTTAAAACATTTACTTTTATTAAAATGTTTCTACAGTGATGTTTATGGAAATACAACACATGAAAGTATCAGTTTTAAATAGACTTTGCACCAAATATTCAAAGGATGTTACGTATGTCAGGATGTGATTATAGGATGCTACTTAAATAGTGAAATTTCAGGCTCCTCCCATAATTCCGTGCGCCCTCTGAACTACGTGTCTTGAAAGCAGCATAGAGATCTGTCATGAGTGGAAAATAGTTCATGCTTTGTGTTAGTGGACTTTAGTGAGACCAAATATGCCTCCACAACGATGAAGAAACTCCAACAACTTACGGAGTTTGAACGGGAAGCGATTATCAGCTCGAAGGATTTCCATCAGCGCAATGAGGTCATATGCAGCCCAAAGTTCAAATGAGTAGAAGTTTGGAAGCATGGACCGAGGAGCACGATTTACTCAAACAGAGACTGCGAAGAAGGCTGTCTGAGCGCTCGAATTCGCACCTGCTCCGCATAGAGTGAATGAGCGTACAACCGTCAGGCTGGTGACAGGCACGTTGGTCTAACTGCGAGGTAATCGTCGGCTTGTCCAACGTCATCGTTGCCCACGGGGTTGAGCTAAGGGATTTTATAAAAGATTCCCCTCACGGCAGATCTCGATGGCATAGCGTTCGCAGCAGCTCATGAGAACAGAGCCTGCAAGCGGTTGGCACCAAGTTGTCTTTCAGATGATAATCTTCAACTTTGGGGACAGTCGGACCGTCATTGTAACCGCTATTCGATAAATGCTACCTTCTACGGATGTATCGAACGATCATAGTGAGCCTAAGATCAGGGTTATTGTTTGGGGTGCAATTTCGTGAATCATGGACGATCTCGTGCATGCAATTGAGGTGCAATTACAATGAACAGGTACCGTCCATGCTAGGGCTAAGTCCTATTGACGCTCTCTGCCATCCCTAAGGCATCCATCTTTAGCACGATAATACACTCCCATGTGCAAAGTCTGTTCAGAGTCTGCGTTCGCCCTGCGCCATGCACGCTTCCTTGGCCTGCTATTCACTGATATGTCGCCTGAAACGAGGAATTTGTTACGTGGGCTGTGGCATCTCACTCGTGATCCACGTCAACTCTTCAAAGAGAACTTTTGCTGCGACTGTTGCGATACGAATTTTCTTCCACAAGCCGATATTCAAAGTCAGCTGCTTCTGCCACGACCTATAGCATCACCCATTGCAGCGCGGTATGCTACACAAATACTGATTCGGACACTTAATATTGTTTTTCCTTGAAAATTTGTCATTTAATTGTACTATGCAAGATGTTTGCATTAAATTTCATTTAATTATGATATGATTCTCATGAATAAGTTTACTAACAACAGTATATAATTATAATATTTGCTATTACTAAGACTTCTACATGATCATGGATTATGATATTTTCCTTTAGACTATTGATCACGCTGCTGTTTCTTCATAAAATTTCATCTTCTAATATATTAAAATAATTCACCATCACTTTAATATATTTTAAATTTCCTTTTCTAGACTTCGTGGAAATCTTCTTGCATATAAACAAAGAGCTCATCCGCGTTTGTGATAAAATAATCTTTATATTTTCTTCTTTCGTGCCAAAATTGCACAAATTTTTTACTATTCTTCAGTCAGAACTTTATATTCTATTCTAGGTGACGTTCTAAGTCACAATTTTGAAAAAGCTTACACTATCAATAGCCTTTTCAATCTATTTTAGTGCATTACCTATTAGAATGTCATATACAAAGTTGTTTAAGCAAAATTATTATACTAAAATATGTAAATAAATTTTTAAAAAATGAGATAGAATTGATTTATTTAAAACATTCTTTTTATAAAATCTTCCATTGTAATAATTTTTATATAAGTACATAACATCTGTACAGAGCTAACCTAAGATGTTTAAAATTTTCTAGAAGAGATTTTCCATATTTAGTGAAATCAGCGTGAAGAAATGATTTAACAAAATGCTGATTATTATTTCAATTTGAGCTTTCAAATTCTGTAGAAAGATAGTTAGCATATATGTCACAAATTATTATAGACATTTTCATAAAGGTAAAGTTTCTGAAAATTAAGGATTCTATGTCCGTTTTTGCGCAATATATTTATAACCTTTTGTATTTATTATTAAACAATAACATCTTTTAACTGGTTTTCAATCTAAGTGGCCTTCAAAACAAAAATATTAATTGTTAGTTTTGTACAACTCATGTCTGACGTAGCGATTGCTTAAATAAGTTTCATGAGTTTGTTTCTTAAATATATGCTTTTGAAATGAACAAAACTGTATAAATTAAATAATCTGCTTATTATTCACGCGTATGTTGCTTCTTTATCATTGTAGTCAAATAATTAAAAATTTTATTAATTTTCACATTTGTATTTATGGCAACGTTTGCGTCGTTCAATAATTCAAAAAATTTAAATTTTCTGTGTTCTTAATATTAAAAAAAATTAAATAAGGCACTTGGAAAAATATGAGCATTTGGACATCTATATGTTTCATATTGCTATTCTTTAATCCATCTAAAATAGACTTTCAAATCTAACCAAATTCTTTAAAACATTGCTACATTATATCACTAATTTAACACTCCATCTTAAATTTACATTCTGCGACTTTTGAAGTCAATTTATGTTGACGATAATATATTCGATACAGAGAATACTCTATAACTGAAGTAAGTATTATACATTTTGCCATTTGTAACTCTCTGAGCCTTTATAGTATCCTTGGGTCCATTTAACTGTTACTAAATTGTTTTAAAGATGAAGGCCAAGGGGGGAAACATTGAGTACCATAGTTATTCCACTAAAAGCAATCCAGTTTTAAACGCCTAAATTTACCTCTAGGATATATTAAAGACTCGCTTATTAACTGCAGTGTTTTAGCCAAGATTACAACATTCCTTTATGACTTTAATTGAATACATCAATTAAAGCAGTCAATGTAGATAAAAATCATGTATTGACAATATTGTTGAGTTAATACCGAGTAAATGATCATATTACTTGAGAGAAATGATAATATTTTTAGAGCTATCTGTTAATGAATCTGTAGGTAATGCATGCACATACACCACCTTTCTAGAACAACCACTGTTTTTATTCTTAAATAGATTTTATTTTTATAACATACGGTTGGCTAGTCAAGTAGATTTATCTAGAAATGATCAACAAATATCTTCCAATAAACGGTATTTTAAAAATAATTTGGATGCAAGATAAAGAAAACTCAAAACTAAAACTTTTGAAATTCAGTAGTTTTATACATGTTTTAGTTTTTAGTATTGTGTAGCAATAGTTTCAATGATCAGTCGAAAACTGCGTTGACTGCTGTACTCTGGCCGAGATCAAGGTCCATAATGTGTTATATATAAAGATTCAAGAAACCCTTCATGCAAATAGTCCACCTAACACGAAGAACAGACCTCGGAGATATTCTTAATAGACAACCTGCCTGTGAGTTATGAACTTTGACCTATCTTGCTGATTTCCAGACATTAAGCTAAACGCAATGTTCCTACCCATTATTGACTAACTAAAATGAAGTATCGAGGAATGCTATGCTCTTCACAGTGTATGGAAAGTTGAGAAGTTCTTTATGCTCTTCGACCAAATCAGTGATCAGGAAAAGTTCGGCAATCCTTTCCAAACTGACATTTCCATTTCAGTCAATTGTGCCTAGTGTAGAAGGAAATGTTCCTCTTCCACTCGAGGAGGAAGAGGACATGTTGCCAAGTTCCCTTGAGTGAACTGGCCTTTCAGTATTTACCATCCAACAATGAATTACATGTTTGTCACTAATCGAGCTGAATAACTCCTTTGTCGAGTTAGAAACTTAAGATCCAACATAGAGGAAGGATGATGTAATTCTATTAGTTCATTTATTCATGTATTCTCTGCTCATAGTCCCATACTTGACATAATATGGAAGCCGACTGGCATGGTGCAACATAAGGCTAAGATTTTTCTATTTGTAAGCCATTCAAACTTAACATTTTGACATATTGAACCAACTTAATCCAAGATTATCATTGCCATTTATCCATACAATAACATGTACATTTAACCTAATAATATGCTCTTTTCGACGCTAACTAACACGCTTTAATTACAATCGCGCACATTCTGCATGATAAGATTATACTATTTTTATATAGTTCTATGGTTATGTAACCATGGGATTCACTGGCAATTGTTAATTGTTCACTAGTATTGTTAATTATAAGCATTGCTGTCAAGGAGATACATTTATACGCGTATGAGTATAGATGCATATTTATTTTTATTATTGAGAATGTTCAATTCTATACTTTCAGTCAAATAGTTTAATAAACTAATTTTTTTGGACATTTTGGTGTCTTTAATTTAAATCAGGGTATCACACAGAGTGTCTCCCAGTTTAGAAGAGCACTATTTAGGTTTAGATCTCCAATTTTATCCCTCGTTGCTTATAAAGAGCTGGTGAAAAATATTCAATAACCCTTAAAGTGGTTATGAGTTTACAAAATATATCAATCGAGAAATTAATTTTGATAATATCTTCTCCTAATTATTGAGCTGAGTAATATTTTGTAATAATTATAGTACTCTAGATGTGTATAGTCTGAAGTAATTCAAATATTTTCCTTTTGAAGCTTTTATCTGGTTTCTTTGAAGAGATTATGTACAGAAAAAGGAATATATCTTCCATTTAAATTTTAGGACACTTGAAGCAAAAGTTGAGTATTTGAAAGTTAATTTATAAAATTCTAATATGGAATAGTCTATTGAATCAGTTATGCGAAGCAAATCTCATCCATGAATCTTCCAGCAATACGTAATGAAACGAAGGTCACCGATGGATGAAATGTGCATTTTTTATTTCTTTCAGTTGCTTAAGTTCTTGTGACCTCATTAGGTGAAAAAAATTTATTTTTTTTAAAAATTTTTGTATCACTTATTGTAATTTGTGAAACAGTTTTGAAATATATATATATATATATATGTCAGGTCTGGAAAGTTTAAATTAAAATTAAATGAATAATAAATAAAAATATAGAGCGAACTATTTACTACTGCGTAGGGATTTGAGGGTGAATAAGACGACTTAAAGGTAGAGCGAGCTCTGACATGTGAGAGAGACAGAGAGAGAGCATAAGCGAAAATAATAGCTGGTGACTCCACGAAGCAATGTTGTTTTTTGTTCCACCTGGTTGCGCACCAAATAGCCGCCATCTTGGATTTGATAAGTTTGGAAAACAATTATTTTAAAGATGATGCTTTCCTTATTTTACCAGCAGGCCTGAAGCCTGCCATATATATATATATATATATATATATATACTGTTACACATTTTTAAAACATCTAAGCAATCCAGATTTATATATGATTCCATACAAGAAATGTTCCAAAAATATTACAAACGATGAAAAGAAAACTAAGAATCTACAGTATATATCGCCAATTTCTCTGGAAATACTTGAATGCTTAATTGAAATTTGTTATTTGTCAGTTTATTACCATAATGTATGACAACTGCAAGAAAAAAATAAATTTTCAAAATTTATTAATTTCAGTAACATATACACAAATAAACTTTAAAAACATTGTAATGTTTAAAAGCATTACATGAATTTCTCAAAGAACTGTATCCTTGCATGAATAAATTGGAATAAAATAAAAAAAAAACGCATGTTAAATTGTTCGGAAAAAGTTATCGATTCATAATAAAGTCAATGAATGATAATGTTATTCCCATTGGATTTTGTAAGGATATCTAATACTATTACAGATATTTTAAAAATCTGATGAGGGCGTGCGGATAAGAAAAAAGATTAATCTTATGTTCAAAAAATTCATTTTCATTTAAAAAAATTATTTCATTGACTGAATGACTATTTATTAATGTCACACTCAGAAAGAACGTGATAACTATTGGCTATGGAATTCCAAGAAATAAACTGTGATCAGCTAACGAGGATTACTCCATAGAGGAAATCCAATCTGTTAACTTCCGCACCATGCCAAAGAACCAGTATTAAACATTTGCAGATTTAACGTGCATTAATTTCTTCACAACGGAACGTAATTGCACCAAAGTTTGACACATACAATGCCGATCAGGAGTCTTCCATTCTTCACAATCAGTATAATTTGCAACACCGTACAATATTTGCTGGTTTAATTTAAAATTATTGCAAGGTATGACTTAGATCAGTGGTTCTTAAACAGTGATCCGCTTACTATTGAGGGTCCCTAGCATTTTTTAGGGAGTTCCGCGGAGTCTCTCATGTAACGTTAAAAATTATGCCTTCCACAGACTCTGAAAGGCCTCATGAAAACATTGGTAAGACCACCTTAGATTTGGTGACTAAATTGTCACCCATTACAAGAACATGTATTTTTATTAAGAATATTAGGTCAGGGAGGAGTACTCAAAATCTTAAGGGTCCGCAATGTTATTCTGACATAAAAGGGAGAGGGCCGGAACGATCGAAAGTTTAAGACCCGCTGACATAGATAACAAGACTAAAAATATCTGGTTTCTTACAAGGTTCAAAATTTTAAATAGTGTTTAATATACACGCTTGAGGCAAGCAGGGAATTTCGTAGCACATTCTTTTTAAAGGGACACATTCCTTTTATGTCCAATTTCTCTTAAAGTCTTGAATTTAATATTCTTTTTATTATTCATTTTTTTCATCATTTCTAAATAAGAAAGCATATTAAAAATAGTTTAACATTTTTGCGCAAATATATGTCATTTTTCTTATATTTAATCCATCAAGTATTTCTTTTCAGTTTGGAGTTTTACAAGCATGCAAAATTAGTAGAAAAACAGTTGCCACCCTTTTAAGATAAAACAACCCCTTACCCGGTTAAGAATGGAAGCAAAATTGGCTTGGATAACATGCATTCGTAACTCATTCTAAGTTTCTCCAAATCTATTCTACTTTACACCAAGTGTATTAGCTGTAGAGGAGTGGCAGGCAAGTCTCTCAGCAACACAAAACCAGATGGTTTCAATGGGTGACAGATCTGGAGACGTATGCTGTGCATTAGCTTTGAGTCCTCGGATACGTCTGTTAACAAGCCACCGCAATACCCCAACGTTGCCCGTCGTATATTGACTGACCTCAGGACACAGGGTGTTCGACTGTTTCTCTGACTAGAGTGTTCTCCAAATATCTCAACCATTGGAAGCATAAGTCAGGTATTGCTGAAATAGTGATCCACAAACACTGTCTAGACCAGGGGTCGGCAACCTATGACACGTATGCCAGATGTGGCACGCGGAGAAATTTCCAGTGGCACGCCACCACTCTGCAAAATTATAAGATATATACTACATATAAAGCTAAATCGTTCTGTCTCTTCTTTCATCCTCTCGTACATTTTTATATAAAGGTTATTTTTCATTTTCGATTTTTTGCCATACAACGATTCTGCTGAATCAGCTTGCTTGTAGTTTGTATGCTTCATGTAAAAGAAAACATTTTCTGTTTAAATGTAACTTACTATTAGCATTAAATATTAAACACAAATAAAAATTATTGAGTAATACTTGCAAAATTGAGAATCATTCATCACGGCTCTGTAAATAAAAAAGTAAGTAGTTTGTCTTTTACCCACCAAAAGTTTGGGCATCGATGGAAAAAGAAAAAACAAATGTCTTAGGTATAAATCAAAATTCTGCTTAACAGACGTTTTCCATCGGAAATATATTAAACAAAAATAGTTATTCTATCAACATATTTAACTTGGATTGGAAATAAATTCGGTGAAAAGAAAACACACAATGATGTGGGTTAATTAGGCAAGTGAATCAGATTTCATAACAAAGGTCCTTTTTAACTAAATATTGTCACAAACTGATGCACTCTGAGTGTCCGAACGGTTAGAGCACTTCTCTACCATGAAGATGGCTCGGGTTCGAGCCTCCCAGGTACTTGTTTGTTAAATTTAATCATGACTTTCGTTATTTATTATTATGGACATTTGCAAATTATGTAAATTGAATTTATGTTAATCTTTCCCCTGGTGGTTATTCTAGAATTCTCCTCCAGGTTTATAAAAGTACTGCAGCTGGATAGGTCTTCAGTTGTGGTGCTGCCCGTGTAAAACACTACGACAAAATAAAGAGTGTATTGGATAACATTGCCTTATTCCTTCTACGTGACAATATTAAGAGAAAATGTAATTTTTTGAGTGTTGTGCCAAAGAAGTCATAATTATTTTATGTTTTACTTTTGGAGTGAATTAAGCTAATAGAAATAGATATTTAAACACATTTTTTATGTTTTCTATTAGTCACGCCAATATACGAATACCGAGTATGAATTCAGTCTAAAGTTAAATTTAGTTTGATGCACGACGTGATTTTTTGGTCACTTTTAACTTTGTCACGTTGTTAGTTTTATTGTGAAAATTTGTATATTATTTGTTTCATCATTGTGCCAGTTAGTAGTTACATATTGAATCAAATGGCGACTAAAAATAGAAACCTTGATGTTCGTGATTTCCAAGATTCTTGGACTAACGAATTTGGATTCATACAACAAAAAGATCACGCTGTATGTATGCTATGTCGCGAAAGTGTCGTATGTCAAGTGTACAAAGACATTTTCAAACTAAACACCCGACCACATTTAAGAATTCTGATGAGAAATGTGAAGTTTTAGAAAGAGCATTTTCTGGATATAAAAAGGAAATTACTTTTTTGTGTCAAACAATTGGAGTCAAACCAAAAGCGATAGAATGTAGTTTCGTCATTGCTCATTGCTTAGCAGCTAAAGGAAACCCTTTTACAGATGGCGAACATATAAAGGACACATTTTTAAAAACTGCTGAAATATTGTTCAGTGATTTACCTAACTTGCAAACAATATTATCACGAATTCAAGAAATACCTGCTTCTGCGTGAACTGTTGAAAGACGAATAACACAAATGGCAGAAAATGTAACTGCGAAACAAAATTCAGGTTTACAAGAAACTGTTGCATTTAGCATTGCTCTTGATGAAATTAAAGACGTGAATGATGTTGCCCGCCTTGCAGTAATTGCACGATATTGTGATAAAAATCAAATTTATGAAGAATTATGTAGTATGATTATTCTGTCTGTGTGATACAACTAAAGGGCAGGATATTCTTTTTTCATTTATAAATCATTTTGAAAGAAAACATATTAATATAAATAAAATATTTTGTGTAACTACTGATTGCGCTTCTGCAATGGTTGGCAAGGAAAAAGGATTTGTCAAACTTCTTGAAAATCATATTGGACATAAAATTTTGAACTTCCATTTCATAACACATCAGGAAAGTTTAGTTGCCAAAATTACGTCTCAGAGCTTAATTTCTTTAATGAATACTGTTGTTAATATAGTTAATTTTATAGTGTCTCGATCTTCATTAGTACACAGACAATTTAAATCTCTTTTAGAAGAAATGGAAAATGAATATAGAGATCTTCCCTTGTACAGCCATGTCCGTTGGCTCAGTCGTGGTAATGTATTGAATAAGTTTGTGTCATCCATGGGGCACATTAAAATTTTTTTTTAATGATAAGGGACAACATTTTCCCGAATTAGATGACAAGTAATGGTTATGTAAATTGATGTTTCTTACAGATATAACTAAACATCTCAATGAACTAAACTTAGGATTGTAAGGAAAAAGTCAAACAGTACTTGAACTTTTTGAATATTGGAAGGGCTTTGCTACAAAATTAAATATAGTTTCCCGTGATATTAATACTAGTACCTACAAATACTTCCCAAATATTAAAACGCTTGCAAATGTTTCAACCGTAGACAAAGATGAACTTCAAATTTACGTTGAAGCACTTAAGGAGGAGTTTTCTAAAAGATGCAAAGACTTTGAAGCTTGTATGCCCATATTTTCTTTTCTAATCAAACCTGATTTAATTGACCCATTAATAATACCATTCGATTTGTCAATTTTTGAGTGGATGGAAACTGATAATTTTGAAATGGAACTTATTGAATTAATATCTTCAGAATTATGGAAAATAAAATTTACGGAGTTACGGAAAAATTTGGAAGATAACTCTACCAATAAATCGACAGCTATTTCAAATTGCTGGATGTCATTGCCAGAAAGATTTAATTGTTTGAAAAAAATAGCTTGTGCCCTGCTTTCCGTTTTTGGTTCCACATATCTATGTGAACAAATTTTTTTCTCATATGAAATATATTTTGAGTCCACAAAGAAATTGTTTAACTGCTGAACATTCTGAATCATGCGTCAAATTGAAAGTAACGAACTATACCCCTGATATTGCGACATTAAGTAGATCTCTGCAGGGACAAGGTTCTCACTAAAATTTTAATTTTTTATTTAACTTTGCTGCATAAACACTCTTATATTTTATGTTCTTTATTTCTATTTTCATAAATATTTTTAAAAATGCATAATATATATACAATTTTAATTTTTGATTTATATTGAAGAACCGTCATATTTTGAGTTTTTTTCCTTAAAAATTCTAAAAATATACATATTTTTGTGCACAGTTTTAATATTTGTATTTGTATTGAAGTAATAGTTGTATTTTATGTCTATTTTTATCTTAATAAATATCTTTAAATGATGCATAATTAGCATATAAGTAAATTTGTATTTTTGGCCTCTATTCTTCCTAATTCTGCACGTATTGTCGTGGGAATCAAATTGTTTCAAATATTTGCTATTGCTTGGCACGTTGAATCATGTTGGTAGGTTGGTTTGGCACGTCACAGCTGAAAGGTTGCCGACTACGATAGACTCTAGATACTACGCTTGACTCTAGATACTACGATTGATGTAATAAGCTTGACGCAGCATGGTATAAATTTCCCGGAAGTATCAACCAAATTTAGTTCGATTCGATGCGATGCGTAACCACAGTTTAATTATATTTAATGTGTAAGAGCCACCAATTTTACGTACTTATTTCGAATCTTATGTACCCCCAAATTGTCTGCAGATCTAATCCTGATTTCTTCCTGCTGTTCTATATCCATGCAATTAGTAAATGTTTTTTCATTTGCTTTTCTTCTTGTTTTTTGCAATTTTAATATCAGCAATGCATGCATTTCAACGAAAATTAGATTAGTGACAAATGATTTATTTTGGTTCTACGCATCAGAACACAATTAGAATCACACATAATTTTCACACAGAATAAACAAATTTGCCTATTCCACATTTCAATTTTCTAGCCTATTTCTAAAGTACTTTTAAATCAGATGCATGAACTTACATTAAAGTTATTTTGTCATGTTCCATTTTCAAGACTACTGAGCAACACAGGGTATCCTAAATCGATCATTATGTTACACCAAAATGGAACAAAACATGAAGAAGTGTTTATTTTAGTAATGACTTAAAATGAAAAAAAAAAGACCTTTAGTAGGTTTTAATAAGAGCTCGGTCTATACAACTGTTCTTCAAAACAGAAACTTAATATTCAAGTTAGGCCAAATGCTTCTAAAAAACACTGTAAGACATGTAAAAATGTTCATTATCCTCAATAATAATTAACTTTACATTGAGATAAATTCTTTTTAGCCCATATGATGTTGTTCTAGCTTTATGAATCTAAACATTCTAGTCATTTGATCTAGCAAAAAATTAATTTGTTATTTTATTATTATTATTTTTTAAAGTACAAGTTTGTCACAAAACAAATAAATTTTAGATAAAATAATACTTTGAATAGTAAACATAAATTGCACACACACAAAAAAAAGAAGTGAAAAAGCAAATTATATTTTACTTGCATCATTATCATGGCATGGAAATTAGCTTTCATCATTATCTTAGTGCATCTAGTATATTATCAAAGTGTTTATAAGTGATTCAACTCGTGTTTAATGTTTATGGGATTTATATATATATATATCAATACACTCGGAAACTAATCAATGAACAAAATAGAGTTATTTTTATCTTAAGGAAATTTGAATTAAATGTAAGACGAATGAGGTAGTCAATTTGTGTGATTGTCAATCATTTGTTCTTTTAATATACGTTAAATGCAGAAATTTAGTCTTACATTTACATCGATTGAAAAAAATCAGTATACATTTTCTTATCGCAATTAAATACTTATCAATTAGCTACACACATAAATTACAAAATCATTTGATTATGAGCAAACAGTTGTAAACACTGGGATGGGAATTCAGTTGTAATAAGATATATATTTTCACAACGAATACCTTAGAGGCATTTAAGATATAAAAATAAAATAATTTTTAATTTATTTATTTTATTACGAGTGTTGTTAATAGTAACATTCTAAGGAATTGTTTGCTTCAATTGAAAGTGGTTCTTAATTATTCAGTGGAAGGAAAATGCTCAGTTTGTTTACCCATTTAATTATTAACATTTTATTTGTGGGAATCAAAATATGTTCTTCATCTTGTGAATTAATTTACCAATTAAATAAAGTGAGTAACATTTATTAACAGGTAATGTAAACATCTAAATCGAGAAGGAAACTGTCTGATTTTGGTGAAAAAATAAGGAGCATTCGTATTTGTTATGAGTACAGTTTTCAATAAAGCAGCGCAATGATTTATTTTAGAAGGAAGTTTGATCTTCGAATTATGTAAGATAACTTGAGGTCAATATTTGAGTTTGATGATTCACCGTTTTGATTTTCACTCAACTATATGCTTTGATAACGAGGTATAATTGACTGTAAATTGACTGTGTAGGACTTGATGATATGCATGAAATTGTGAGGAATCAATTTTAAAAATGGAATTTTTTCTGAAGGTCGAGCTCCCACTAGAATCACAGCATTGAAGAAATGGGTACCTAAGAACAACTAAAACAATTTTAGCAATTGCTATTGGCAAATTAAACTCGGTAAGCTTAGAATTGACTAAACTTACAGATTTTGTTTGTATTGCTTTCAAGTTCACTACGGGAAAGTTCATAAAATACGACTGCATGTTATTTCGCAAAGGCTTAAACAATTTCAGAGTTAAAAGAAACGATATAGTACTAAAATAAATATTCCAAAGAGTAAGAGAAAGCATGACCCTATGTGGGCAACCTTTTATGAATTTGTTTTTAATAATGACAAAAAATAGGATACGAATGAAAAATATAAAGAGAGTTGAACAGCACACGTTGTCAAAATCAGATTTCTTACTGAAAAATATACAAGCAGTATGCTTATGCACACTGGATTTTTTAATATAATGCACTAATTTGTCCCCAGCCTCAATGCAGCTGCTTCAATCAAATATGGACACATAAAACGCAAACAAGACCATAAAAAGAAAAACGAGAAAAGTTCCATCCGCAAAAGGAAGGTTGTGAGTGTGTGTTCTCGTGCGTGTGTGTGCTCTCGTGTGTGTGTGTGTGCTCCTGCGTGTGTGTGAGAGAGAGACAGAGAGAGAGTGTATGACTTGTACAAAAAACTACACATATTGAATTGTACGACTGTGTTTCTTAACTACATTAGAGACATTAACAAAAATTTTCGCACATTCTTATGAAAAAAATTATAAAAAAAATTGTTAAATACATAAATATGCGAAAGAGAAAAGGAAAATTCCGAGTTATGAAGAAATAGTTTTCGAGATAAGCATAGCACCACCACATAATTTTTAGTAGTTTTATTGTATTTAAGTTATTTCAACAATTTTTCTTCAATTCTTCATTACGTATAAATTTCTGTAATATATATGAATGGATTGTTAAAGATTATTCTGATTTTTCAATTCCTACTATTAGCTCACTCTCTCCCTATATATCTTGTTCATATTTTTAATCGTTAATAAAATACTTTCTACTCATCCAATCTAGTTAAAATAATTTTTTTTAAACTTGTAGTGAGGGCATTTTATGTTAATACAGTTTTTTTAAACATTAATTAAATTAATTATCCTTTTTCAACGCCAACTTATGTTTGTCACCATTGTAGTAACAATGTAACAAAAGTTAGCGTCAAAAACCGGTTTTTTAACCAAACTAGCTAAACCAAGTGTGCATTGTTACAAAAATGCACACAAATCATACTCTTTTTCAAATCCTATTATTAGTTCACTCTCTCCCTATATATATATATATATATATGTTCAAATTTTCAATCGTTAATGAAATACTTTCTATCTATCCATTCAAAGTATAAATTGACTTAAAAATTATTTTATATTATATTACTTATTTATAAGAATTTAACTTTAAGTCAACACGAAACTTATGAAATATTAAACACTGCTAATTAAACGTTTTGAAAAATTAAGCCCATTATTGGTGAAAGCAAACGTTTGAAAATTTTCAAGTAAAATTCATTGATGGCTGATAAATAAATCAAATGAAAACAGTTAAAGACGAGTCCTTATACTTACAAAAAACACAGGTTATCCTTTTTATGTATATTACCAATTTCGAAAAACCGTTTTTGAAGAAAGAAAAAACCTAAATTAGGAAGATTGGAAGCAAAAATTAATCAATTCGCAGGGGTGAGAATTTTCATTTTAGCCCTATTATTGAAAGAGACTTGACTACCATTCTTCACTACACTCCTAATGATTTCATAGATGTACATTGATGATTCGAATCCTTCATCGCTGATTTTCAAATAATTTAAAATTCAAATGAGCAAATTTATTAGATCAAAAACATACATTCCTCATTACCTTAATGTCGTTAATTACCTTAAAAGGAAGGAACATTAAAAGTCGGTGTGGGGTTTAATCTTCTTTCTTTGAGGTAAGGATGATACATTGGGGCTGTAATTAATGGCATATGAAACTTTTTACTTCCAAGCGTTGAATATTTGAAATCTCGAGCGTAGCTTACCGGATTTTTTCCCCGTGTATTGCCTTTTAACATAAAATTAATAGTTTTATAAAGACTGTATTTTTTCCCTTCATAGTATTACATATTGATTAATTTCCCTCGTTTTTAGTTTTTCTGGAGAAGCTTAATAATTTAAGCTGTAATGGAATTAATTTGAAACATATTAGCTTTCTATTTGAAGACAATTAATTTTAGTGTGATGTGTGATATGCGTAAAGGATCGACGTATTTAAACGTGAATATTGCACATGTTCCTGTTGGAGATAAATTATTTTATTCATTAAAACGACATCATAATACCTAAAGAATTTAAAGTTATATATGATCAGTGCATTCTTATCATAAATAAGAATATATTTAAATTGTTGATACAGTTTAAAAATAAATCTTATGATTTTACTGTTCTATGTTATATAATGAATGAAAGATGGGACAGCTTATTTTTAAGAAGTTGAAAGTTTATAATTTACGTAAGTGGCACATATCCCAATTTATTCTTTAAAAAGTATTTACAGTGCTGAAGCTCCAAAGTACACATTGGTGTATTGCGTAGAATGTCAAGGAAAGAATTAAACGAATTGTTAAAATGCTGTATCAAAACAAAGATGCAAATCTTGTATGTTAAATGTGTAAGCGTATGCGTGTTTGGGGGAGGGACTAACCTTTGAACGGAATTTATAACTTCAAATGCCAAAATCCTCGTTTCGTTTGCTTCCCACTTTGCCAAATTTCTTGGAGTTTTTTTTGCAGCTATCGGTTAAATTAAAATTTGGTCAATTGAAGTTAATAACCAGCACAATTTAAATGATTGTGGGTAAGATAGAAGCAGACCAGTCTAATTCAAAAATTTGTAGAGACTTCAGCTTAATAACCAGTATCATGTGCAACTTAGGAAAACAGATTCAGAATACTGGATCAATCTAGAGAAATTTTGGATAAGGTCTACCAAGAGCCACGATGTCAGAGATCACCATTAGTCTATTATAGCGAGTGTTACTGCTTCTCAGCTGTCTCGTGCTGCCATAGGAATTGGAGTTTCAGAAGTGACTGTTTCCAAAAAATTTCACGAGAGAGGACTGTTTCCAAGAAGACCTATTGTTTGCGTTCCTCTCAGTACTGTGGACAGGAAAGTCTACTAAAAATGGTGTAGAAAACAGAGTGGAGCATGGATCAGTGGGTGACCTTTCTCTTCATTAATGTTTCCCTGTTCAGTCTAACCAGAGATTTTTGCTATACTTCTTCATGGAGATACCCAAGGACCGCTACCTGACATCTAATGTCCGATGAATAGACCATTACGACAGCGAAGACTTGATTATCTGTGCAGGCGGCACACACCACCCTGTCTTTCAAGGAAGCTCGGTGATTGCTGTGAAATATAGGTAAGAAATCTTGGAGCTCTATGTTCACCTTTTCACGGGTGCAGTTGGCTCTGATTTTATTTTAATATCTGACAACATGATGCACTTAGAGCTGATCTGGTCAATGAATATGTGGAAAGTGAGGATATTGGGCGAATGGTTTGTCCAGTTTTATTTCCATAAGCCAAACCTACAGAGCATGCCTTGGGCAATCTAGGGAGGACAATTGTACCTCGAAAACCACCTCCGAGAACTGTTTAATTCCTGAAAATACCAATGTTGAATGAGCTGGACAAAATTCTCCGGGAACTCACAAGCTTCTTTATTTCCAGAATAAAATCACGGTGCGAAGCCTGCATATCTGTCAGAGGGGACCATCAGCATTATTAACTATATTTTTTGTTCTCTTTTGCAACAACTGTTTTATACCTTTCAGACTTCGGTAAGTATTACGTACGATAATGCACGAGGTTTATAACAGTTGAGTGGTTAATTTTGTTTTATAACAACACTATGCACAAATCAATTTTTTTCAAAATCTCTTCAGTAGTTCTAGAGATAATCAACAAAACTCAAAAATTATTTTAATTTTGAACACCAGAATAAAAATTATGCAAAAATAAACAATACAAAAATTTAATTATTGTTTTAGTCTTTTTTTTTTATGTTGACATGAAAGAAGAAAACATACGTGTGTTTAGAAGGATCTAGAAATGTGACTATTAGTTACAAAAATGTAAACCTAGATATACGAAAATATTTAAAATAAAACTCCATATATGCATGCGTATATATATGTGTATTTATATGTGTTGAATAAATGAATGACGTAAAGAAAAATGTTGTATTATAATATTTATATATTTTTTTGGAATTATACTTTAAAAAAGAACCAATGACTTTTCAATAATTGTAAGCTGAATGTAATGCTCATATCTAAATATAATGAAGTATTTGTCTACATTTATACTTCTTTTTTGCGTAATTCATTATATAATTGAAATTTTGAAAAAAAATCTGAACACACTATTTTAAAAACTATTGATATAATCTATATAAAAAATATAGCATGCGTGATTAATTCAAATTTAATTAATCTTTAAATAATACAAAAGGTATTTCAAATTTGTTACAGAATCGATGGTTTAAATATGAGCATTTGAAACATATTTAGGTTTTTTAAGGGGACACAGTACGATTCAATTGACAAAAATCGGTCAACAAATCAAATTTAATTTTCTTAGCCTAAACAATTCTTTATATATATTTCTATAACCTCACAACATTTGAAAGCTTTGAGCTTAAAAATCGCAGAATTATGATAGTTTTTACTTTCGTTTTTATTCACATCCCTACAGCAAATCAAAACTTTAAGCCTACCTTGGCACAGAAAGATAAAAATAACCAGTTTGGCTTTATTTAAAATGCTAAGGCCTTTTTCTATTGTGTCTAATACTTTGAATTTTTTTTTTACCTATTTCTAATAGTACATGTAACAAAAGTTGGTATGCATTTTTGAATCAAAGCAATACTTATTTTTTTTAAAAATAATTGAACTCAGAATTTATACATTTTCTAAGGAATTTTCAATAAGCATTCATAAAAAGAAGTATTGTACAAATACTAATCATGTTTTCACAAAACCAATACAAATTTTTGTTACGCATAGTTTGATGTACCAGTAAATCAAATTTCATGCATCTACGTAAATTTTTGTAGGAGGAGTAGTATTTTAAAATCACTTCACAAGGTTTTTCCTTAAAAAAATTAAATGGCTAGGCTTTATATAAAATTTTGAGCACAAAATCTGTTTCGCATAGTATACTTACATATGAGGCAACCAAAACTTTTTGAAAGTCCTTAAATTAAAAAAAAATGCTTAAATATCGTACCATGTCCCCTTAATAATTAAAATAAATAACATTTATTAGATAATCCACATAAAATGCAATTCGAAATGTTGAAACAATGATTTGTGGAGAACTTGAAAAAAAAGTAGAATAATAATTTGTATCTCAAAAATAGTTATTATGCTGTTATATTTTATTTCCATGCGTCTTGCAGTTAAATGAATAACATATAAGTAGGACGTAACTTATTTTACTTTATGTAATCACATTTATCTTTCATGCACTTTATCTTAAAAACCATACATGTATTAAATTATATTAAAACTTTTTATGATTCTTTAAAATTACTTTTCTTAATTTTTTTTTAAGTATACATGTTTTTTTTTTTATTATTATGTTCGGAAAAGCACAGGCATTCATGACATTTATATCAGTCATTTCAGTATTGTGCTTGTACTACACTTGAAATCAGGTGCACTTCACGGTATGACCACCCATTTTCCTTTTTTTTAAACATAGGATAGAAGGTTATTTGTAAGATTCGGAATTTTGTTTTCTTCACACTTTTACATAAGAAACTTCAAAATATCTGGTCAAGATGTCAGTCCAACAAGTTTCTAAATTTGACATTTGGAAGAATCTGTCTCATTGTTAATAGAATTTTTGGATTATTCTTACAAAGTAGTTGCTCACGTCAATTTAATCAAATTGACAAGTAACCGTCAATTAACCGTCACCATTCATCAATTTATTCAAACAATTCACCATCAATTTAATCAAATTGTTCCTTTTCACTCAAATGGTAATTTCGGTTCATATTGTTCGAGAGTACGTCTGAGTGGCATTGTAACAGCCCACATAGGGCGGCAGAATATATAGATGAAGAGGTATCCAATGCGCTACACATCCAGCTTATCAATCATTGGCTGATAAAAGTTAATCATTTACTCAGTGTTTCTCTAGCTGGGGGGTGCCTCCTCCCCAATAGGTGTGCGTGATAACTCTACGAAAGGGTCACGAGCATATTGGAAAGTGGAAAACAAAAGATTATTTGATAAAATTATTAATCAACTGAAAGTAAACAAAATAAACATTCCGGCATAGTAAAAATGTCATTTATAAATGTATCGGTACTGTACAATGTATTATATAATTAATTTAACATTATAAACTTTTAAATAAGTTTAATAATTACCAGTAGGCCCCATCGGATTGTCATATATAAAATTATAAACAAAAAAATAACACTTATCTTGATAATGTGTACGGTTTATAATTAACCCCTCAACTGCCGATTAAAAGTTACGTGATTCGATCCACAATGCTACAGTTTTCCAAGTAGGCGAGCGTATGGGATGTATTGGAGTGGAAGAAAGAAAGAAATAAGCAAATCCTCTGAAATAAGTAAATCCTTCGCAAACCATGTCAGGATCTTTTTGTTACCATCCAAAGCCTTCGGAACAATTTTAAGGATGTCCGGACACAGAAAAGATCTTACTTTGAATGACCTATATATACGTACGGGACAATTAACGCTTTGGCTGAGCGAGACGTTCATATTCACCGGCGGCACTTAAGATGCTTCGGTCGTATTGTAGCCTTAGCATCAACGTTTAGTATTATTGAATTAAAACCATTGAGTCACCCATCCAGAATAGTGGTTAGCGACGCTGACTGTTGTGCCGTAGGGCCTGGTTTCGAATCCCGGGAAAGGGATGGATGTATGTAAATGTATTGTGCCTTCGCGGCATGGGGGTACTCTAAATAGACGTCGAGCAGCAAGTGCTCTCGTTAGGTTGGTGGAAGGGGAAGAGAGGTGGGAGACCCCTGACCCCTCCCAGGGTGTTTTCCTTCAAAATTGGGGAGGAACCGAGCCAAATCGTACTGTCATCTGCATGGTGCTCAAAGCTACGGCTAACGACAGGCGTACAATCTAGCCCGATGGCATGATGAATTTCGTGGGCCTCGATCTGACTACGTCAGACAGCTTCCATTAGTAACAACAACAAAAACATTGTGTTATTGTATGGAAGGGGGGCGCGATGAAAATTACGATTAGATATTGGGTCACAAACATTGAAAGTTTGAGAAGCAATGCATTTACTATTATAAGTATTATGTACCTTCATATGTTGTTCTTCTCTTTCTGATAACTTCTACTTGGTCAGTCTTTTACTTCATATATGCATATATACCTATCAATAATTTTATATTATATTATATTATATTGCTGTGGATCTAACTTTAAGAAAAAGAGAAAGAAAATACTAAAACAATTCAGGAAAAGTAATAAAATTACCGTAATGTATTAGCAAAATATTAGTCTTAGGGCTAATATTGGAATATTAAAAAGTTTTAAAAATTTCCAAATTTCCCTTTTAGTGTACTTGCATTTATAAATAAATAAAAAAGGAAATATTTTAGATGAAATAAAAAGATAAAAAATTATAAGTTCCAACAAGTTGCAAGAATATATCAAAGCATTCAAACCAACCCTCAAATATATAGGTTTTGTAAATGTATACTAGCCGAACAGTTTTCGGAAATGACTGTAGATTTCTCAAGCGGACAAACAAATTCAAACAATTCAAACAATGATCAATAAAACATACCACATTAGGAACACAATGCGTCTGTGGGAAGGGACCAGTATATCAACGCTCGATGAGAAATGACGATAAGAAACAAGACTTGACAGAAAATGAACAAGCGAGATGTCTAGTAAATGTCTCACCTAAGTACGATCTTATTCAGAGAATGTCGGACAATAAATAAGAAATGAGCTGCATTTATCAATATGTGTAACATATGTAAACGTATCAGTTACATGGCTTCACTTATATGCTTTTAAATATCAATAGAAGAGTTAATATTAGTTAATATTTTATTAATTTCTGGATTTGAATACATAAAATGTACACTCGTTTACAGAAAACAGAATGCTATTTTCTTTCACGTATAATATAGCAAAAAATACAATGTAGTGTAAAGCAGTTTATAGTAACGTTTTAACGCACTGAGTGTATGGAATTTAGGTGTATATATATATACTTATCTATAGAAAAATATAAAATATTTCTGAGAATTAAGAGAATACCCCATATAGAGCATATTTTTCCCTTCAATTTCCTATTTATTTTTTAAAAAGGGGCTTATATACCTGGTTTAAATATTCATGAAATATGTTTTGGAAGTGAAAAATCAAATTCATATTTTCTTTTCTAAGATATTTTAAATAATTAGTTCACCTTCATAGTATAACTATTTATGAGAGAAGAAAATAAAAGTCTGAATTTCATCCAAGTGCTTCTCGCAATTATGTTCATACAGAATTTATTAATTTATATTTACATATAATTTTATATTTTTTTCAGTCAGTAGCTACAAAAAAAACAATTAAACTTAAAATGTGTAAATAATTAGAAAATATTTACGTTTTTTTCAGACATCATATTATCAATTAATTAATAGACATAATTATTGCGTATACAATAGTATCCAATAGCTATAAAGAGAAATACTTTCTTCCCTACTAAAATCTATAGATTATTATTAAAGTAAAGGGCGCGATATATGATCCTAATTATAATTTATTAAAAAAGTTTGTTCAATAATATAAAGGGGTAAAAATACCCAGTTGTAAAACTCCAAATTGAGAAATTTTTCAATTATTAAATTTGTTTTCTATATTATTCATTTACGTACAATTATTTTAATCAAATAATCTTGGTTTTAAAAATGCAATTCTCAAATTTAACACACATAAGAATTAAATAAAATTCAATATTGGTTCATTGTATTATTAACACTTCGGTAGGCGTGCTTTAAAAAGTCCCATCCTTTGGCGTCATTTCTCAAATGCATTACCTCATACATACGTTTATAAAGATGGTTTAATTATTTTATTGGTGATATATACACAAAATAATATTTAAGATATAATCAGAAATTTCATTATTTAAACAAACAAACTTTCATCAGATAGTTAATGGTTAGTTATTGTGTCGCCACAATTGCATTTTGCCCTTGTTGCAGTTTTCACGAAATACCTTACAATGTTCAAGGAACACGAATTTTTCGCATAATACACTACATATATTTTCTTGATGTCCTAACAAGAGGAAACAGTATTTTCTCTTTCAAGTTCCTGTGATGTTTCTCTTGGTTCTTCGGCTTGAACGGGATCTATATATGCATTAGATATTCCTTCAATCCTGAGACGTAATGAACGCGCATGTGAATGTAACTCTCCGGCGTTTTCGATGCTGTTCCTTCAAAAGTTCGTGACCGAGTTACATAGATATGTGCTCGAAGTTTCTAATTGATTTGGATTCCCAAAATAGATATCTTGGGAGTTTATTTTAGCCACATTCGGGAATGAATAAAATACAGTTATTAGCCAGCCATGCAGTATCTCTCAGATGCATCTCAAACAGTAGAAACTATCAAACAGAAATTACAAAGTACTTATTTCGAAATTGTTTTAGTATAAAACTAAAATATACATTCAGTCATACAGAACAACATCCAAATAGTACAAAATCATAAAAACTAATTTCGTTGGGCGAGATGCATCTATCAGATTCAAGGACTCTACCTCCCGAAATGTGAATAGGTCGTCCTTATTCTTGACACTGAACCCTAGGATGAGTGATAAAAGACAGAAGTTTAGGGTCATTCCAATGCCTTATATGGACTCTGATATGCATACTAAAAATTGTTTTGGTGCAAAAACAATTTTTAGTATGCACATCAGAGATTCACAAGCCCAACGGAGAGTTAATGTAGTTGTCTAAAACTGCACGAGGCTCATTGATACTACGTAATTTCAACCTCTGCCAGTGACGAGAATGACACATGAGCTCTCACTTTCTTCTTCAGTTTTTTTTTCCTACTTGATTTAATTCTTAGTACCGCTGAACTTTAAAACAACATGAGGGTTAATAGGAATGTACCTCCTTATTTTGACCAAAAATTCATAATACCCGGATAGTAATCCCATCTATGTAATAAGCGTATAGTAAATAATGAGGGTGACCACAATTTTCTGTAAGAAATGCGACGCCAATTGCTTCTTTGGAACCGTTTTCTGGAAAATTGTAATTATCTTCGATTGAAAGACTGTTCAGGTGTTCGTATATTTATCCAAGCAGCTTCGGAAAAGGCACACGCACATACACCTGCTAGAATAATCAGAGTCAGCACAACGGAAAGAAAAGATTAATAAAACAAAGCCTCTAAAATGAGAAAATAATTTCAAAAACTGAAGTGCACATGATTAAGTATTGAGTACTTCGATTGGGACAGTGGCGCACACGAGAATCTTTCAAGGTGGGGAGGAGGGATCAAGTATCGAAAATCAATTATTCTTGTATCATACTCTACTACGTCGCCTAACATATTCTTTTGATTTTATCCATTGTTGCGAAAAAAACAGTAAAAAATAAATGATTCAATAAATAATTTCCATTAATTAATAAAATAAATTGTAATAAATCATAAATTAATAAAATAACTATTTTACGCGTTTTGTGCTTAGGATCATAGTAAATAGAAAATAAAAATCAAGGGGAACGGGGGAGGCTTCTGTCCCCTGTATCTCTCCCATGTGTGTGCCACTGGGTGGATTGGCATTATTCTTGAATTTTATATATCTAGTTATACCCCATTCGTTTTAACACATTATTTCCATCATTGTTTTTTAAATATAGTACAAATATCAGTAAATAGAGATTAGCTTACTTGTATATTTATAATGGAATCGCTTGATCTCCGATGCAATGAGTTGAATATATGAACAAGTATTTTATGACTAATTTTTTTTATATCTAGATTTATCTATTATAATATATTCCGCGTTTATTGGAATTCATTTATAGTTGTGTGAGTTTAATTTTTACAAATTATTAAGCCTAAGATTCATTGAATTACTGCGAATGAAACAACTGATTTCAACGAGAATGAATCAAAAATAAAGTAAAGAAAAATATTTATATAAAAAGAGTAATCCTTAGAAATATTTGTGTATCGCTGCCAAAGTTTGAAGTAAATTTGAATGCATTTTTGAACATCATCTCACTCTCTAAAATATGTTTTACATATGTATTGTTAAACTTTCACATTGTTAATTTAGAAATTCAAGTAAAAAATTACTGAAAATCGCTTCAAAGAATATATTTAAAAATTATATGAAGCGATAAAAAATATGAAAGATGACAATTTTTGATTTCTCAACATCTTATACGTGAATTGCAAAGAAACATGAAAGCTATGCAGAACAAGATCAATATTTCAATCGTAATATATCAATGCTAATTCGCTTTATCAAATTAGATACACAAGTTCATTTTCTTGTTAAGTTTGTCAATCAGGTTTATGCTTTTAACCTCTATAGGGCGAACAGTCAACATTTTTATGTAAATAAATATACTTTCATAGTCAGCTAGTGGGGGTTTCAAAAATCAACAAATAAATATTTCTTACCTGCTTAACTTCTTTCTGAAGACCAATTGGTCAGTCAAAACTCAAACATATATCACTTTTCGAATTGTCTGTTTGGATTGAGATAGATGTGTGATATACATATTCCTTTCCCCCCCCTTACTTTCTGAACAACAACGATCGCCACTACTCAACAGGTGTGCAGTACGTTATCTTCCTGCTATTATACACAATGATGTCATTTAATAATGACATCAATTTTGTTAATGAGTTTTGTCAATCATTAACAAAAAAAAATGAAAATGAAAATTAATCTAAAGTTCGATTTAAAGAGAAGCAATCTCTTCTTAAAACCAGCCGCTTACTAAGGGTTCATATTCAAAAACCTCTAAATCACATTTTTATCAATGAACACAAAGTAGGAAAGAAATACCAATCAAAAAATAATTTGCAAGAGTGTAAGATTTCCCCATCGGTAAACTATGTATTGATATTATTCTTAAGTATATAGTTAAGTCATACGGATTTTTAATTTACTGGACTTCCTCATTTAAAAAAAAGTATCAGTAAAAAAAAATTATTTTCTGAAAGAATATTTTTTTTTTTTGTGCTTAGATATATCGGTAGAAAAAATAATTTTCTGAAAGAATATCTTTTTTATTTTTATTTTTGCGCTTAGAAAAAAATCAAACAAAAAGTATGTATTACTTTTAATAGTGTTAGTTATTTAGTACTCGTAATCGAGATAAGTATGTATATTTTATGTGAATACCTCATAATATCCGTCGAGTTCATTATCTATCTTTTGAATAAGCTGCTCTCTAATATTTTAACTCTTGTCTAAACCATATTCTTGCAATTGACTACAATTCACCAACAAAATCTTAAGCCATCACCCGAATCTGATTTTTTAAAAAAAATTTAATAACACACTCACAATAATTTATATTCGCTGGAGTATTAAATTTATCCACAAGTTACAATTATTTTCTATTTATGCTGTTACACTAGTGACCGATGATGATCCGTCACATTAAACCTGCCCCTCATTCAACAGTGGTCAGTCAAGTGAAAACACAAAGAGAGCAACGCCTCGATTTGATTTACAGTCGCAGAGATTGCTAGGGGGCTGGTCAATTCAATTAGTTCAAGCCATGTAAGGGAATGTATGAATAAGTCGACTGGAAATAAATGCAGGGGATCCATTGTACTTCTCTTTAAAAACCTCTAATAACAGAAGTCGCAAACTAGTCAGGTTTTTTCTCTGAGGTTTCCATAAAGTTTATACTGATTTAACTTTCGGATAAAGTGACAACTAAATTCCTGGGAATAGCAAACATCGATTCGTTAGATTCGGTTTAAAAAATCTGCGCTTTAAATTGATTTAAAATTCATGCGAGACAGGCATATTTTTTTATTCCTAATAGAGTAGTTTTTAAGAAATGATATGCTTATCCTCTAAAAAAAATACAGTTTCACTTTTTAGAAAATCTTCTCCACATGCGGGGTCTTAGGGATCCTGCACATTGTCCTTATTTAATATATATAGGCATGGTTCAAAATTATAAAAACTTTTAGTAAATTTCTCTTTTTTTTATCCCCTTAACTTCAGATTAAAATTCACTCGTCTTGCTCCCCAGTTCCATTGTTTTTCGCATGAGTGCGTGTGTCCAATCCAATAAGCATGGGTTTTACGGAAATCGAATGTTAGAGTGGGCTACGGAGTTTATTGATAAAATATTTTCCATTTTTGTACTATTACATTTAGACTTTAAATTTGAAAATCATGTTTATTTTGTTGAGTAGAGATCCACTAAAAATGGGTTTCGTGAAATCCATTTTTGGGAAAAGTGTAACGGGTGCGCAAAAGATAAATTTACTTTTACTTTAGAAATTATTATTCAAGAATAAACGTTATAAGAATGTTATTTAATCATAAAGAAGCACTTAATGATAGGACTTAGATGCCAATATAATTTAGACATATATGTATTTAAAAACAGTATGTATTCGTACAGCATTATGAAATATCCAGCGAAGCGGGTGGCTAGCTATTTCATTTTCCTTATTTGAAAGTCAATGTTCTTACTTTTTCTTTGCCAACATAACATATTTAACTTTTTGGTAATTAAACACACATATTCTGTAATTAAAATAATATAAATATATATATATATATATATATATATATATATATATATATATATGGTATCTAATAAATCAAAGAATAACAGAATATTAAAAAATATTTATTCATATATATGTATTTGGAAGATTATATTACTAATTTTACTTTAAACTTAAACTGTCAACAAGTTCACTGATTCTCGATTCTGTATGCGATTGATTAAAATATTTTTAACGACTCACGTTAACCATAAATCAACACAAAGGCTCTTGGCAACAGTCTCTGGAGTTTTTGAACTAGGGCCAATTGACGAGGACGACACCTGAGCTGGCATCCAGCACTGTTCGCTTTCATATCCCTCTAACGCGAGAGATTTATACTACTACAGATGCGACGTGCACCAATATCTACACACCGGGGGTCTACAGAGGCACACGAGCTTGAACTTTGGCACGCTACTTATGAATCGATGGCAATGGACATCCTAAATTATCTGACTTGTTCAGGACCATATCAAAATTTAGAATCTAAGATATTCATGTCGACTTAGAGATTTGAGTCATGGTTATTGTAAATTGATCATGTAAAAAGTAAGGATAAAAATTGCCCTTTCAATGTAGTCTACGAGGTGCGAATTAACTGTTAATCAATGTCGGATTTCGAAGTAAAAAGAGGAATAATGGAAACTAGTCGTCCATCCGGTATAGTGGTTAGTGACGCTGAGTGCTGTGTCGTAGGGCCTGGGTTCGATTCACAAAAGACATGGGTGTTTGTAAATGTATAGTTTTTGTGGCATGGGAGTACTCTTAATAGCCGTATAGCCGCAAGTCCTCTCGTGAGGTTAGTGGAAAAGGAAGAGAGGTGGTAAAAGCTTCTGACACTAGGCCATGTTATTATCCTTCAAAATTGGCGTGGAAACGAGCAAAATAGAAAAGTCACCTGTATGGTGCACGCAGTTATGGTTAACGACAGGCGTACACGTATAACCTTTGCCACAAATAATTTCGTGGGCCTTCAGCTGACACCGTCAGATAGGTGGCATTCATAATAATAGCGGAAAAAATGACCTCTTAAATTTGAATCCGATCAAATGATAAAGACGGTACTCGATATCTTACTCCTCTCGCTCGTTTTTCTTAAGTCAAATAAGTCTCAAATTTCTTAAGCTGGTAGATTAAGAAATCTGGATCTTTTATGCCGTATCGGACACACTATTTGATGGATACAGCACTGGTCTCGATCTTCCAAAAGAATATTGAGAACAATCAAATAATTATGTTCTTAAGCAAATCTAGTCAGAATATATTGCAATATATTTTTTCAATATGGTTTGGTACAAAATATTGATTACAACTACAAAAATAATGTTGGTAAGAACCACGTAATTTTGAACCAATTTTTTTTAGAAAAATTTTCGCCTTTTGAAACTTAACGATTGTTGTTGGCGACGCACCTTGTAACTTTGAGCTACTATCAAGTGACGAGGCAAACTTCAGAGCTTCTATTCCACACCATGTCAAAGTTAGGGTGCATCGACCCCTCTTTTTTAGTGGTGTCACAATAGATAAGGGGCAAAAGAGACTGAAAAATTTGCTTAAGTGAACAGGTAACCGATTTGAATAAAAGGGGCATACAGCTAAATTTAAATGTAAATTAAACTCTTTGGAGTCTAATTAAACTAATATCATTTAAAAAGTTTTGCGAGGTTTTTTTTTTGACTTGTTTATTTAAATGTGTAAGTAAAATTATGGCATGACTAGGTATTATTTCCTTTATCCAATTAAATAAATGCTATGAATACTTAAATAAAATTCGATTAATAAGAAAAAAACCATGGCCTCAAGGGATTGTGAATCTTAAAACCATAATGTTGTTCATAAAGTAAGCTTTTATAATCTGATAGCTATCACCGTATTTATTGTCCTTGTTAATTTCAATTCTAATTCAAATACTGAACTATGATTCACTGAAAATAAAGCATTACAATTCAATTCTACGATATGAACAATAACTCTGTGCAACCAGTTTACTTTAATATAGTGTGCCTGCATACGGGATATTTCACCATGCCAAGTCATCTTGTCCCGAATGATATTTATAAATCTTTCCATCTCAACATGTCATGCCTATGAACAAATTGAGCTGGCGATTTGTTGCAGGATTCCATATGTATCTTCAAACAGAGAAGTCAAGTATCACAGTCCTCTTTAGGAATGACTGCAGCCATTATTTATAGCCAGGAATGCAAAACATTCTCCTCTCGTTTCACGAGTTATCCTTAATACGTACCAAATAATACGATTGTTATGGTAATGTCATTACGGAACATGAGTGCCCAGGTAAATCGTCTTTTATGGAGTTTGATTAAGTTCCCGAATCTGGATAGAATACCTGTATAGAGATACTAATAAAGTGAAATGAATCTCGATTAGCTTCTATGGATTTAGTGCTATACTAATAATGAGGAAAATCGTTAAGTTGTCTGGCCGAAAGCTGCGCTCATTTGGATTGTATTAATAGAAACTTGAGTGAAGGGGTGAAATTATTAGGCAGTTGGTATTGCTAAACTAATGAATTTACATTTTATTTTTAATTGATTGCCTATATATTAAAATATTTGCTAAGGCAATAAGCTATTCAGAATGATCCCTGTTTTTTTTCTTTTAAAAAAATGGTTAAAATACATGGATTTTTGCACATGAGGTTTGACAAACTTAATAAATGAAAAATTTAGCAGTTAGTTGTACATTTATAAAGTTTGCTTTAATGAAATGCAAAAGCTCTGCTATATAATAAACTGAATAATTTTTTAAACAAAGTATCCCGTTGGTTTTAATGAAGTATTTTAATTGAATGGCATTAAAATAAATGCGTCAAAAATTTTTTTCCTCATAAAGCAATTTAAATTTTTGATTCTATCAAAATAGTATCTTTTTGACAACAAACCAATTATTTCCAACTGACAAGGCGAAATTCTGTATATATAACTTGTAGATAAGTTTTGACTATATATATACGGGAGACTTAGACTGTCGATCTTTATCGGCAAAGTAAAAAAAAAGACATCTAAAATGTCACTATACCGTATCAACAACGGAAATAATACTCTCGTACATATTGGAAAACAATGACCTTCATAAGGTCTTATTTTTCTGCTTGTCTTTTTCTTTCTTTATGCGAAAAAATTTCAAAATATTGAACCTTTTTTCTAAAAAAAGGAAAACGTTGAGGAGTATATCTAAAATTACAGTGTAATTCCATCAAAGAGAGTGTTTTTAACGTACACAGTACATCTGTGCTTAAAATCAAACAAAACGCCAACAAATAACGTAAGTATAAATATTAATTTTTTATTTTCTTTAAATTTAAGTGGATTTTTTTGTTGCAATACTGAAATTTCAGAAATGTAATTAATTATTAACGTAAATAATATTTGAAAAACACTTTAAAATATTTTTCAACCTATTGCTCGACATGCTTATACATGAATACTACATTTTCAAAAAACTATTTTTATCCAAAAAGAATATAAAAAAAGTAGACAAAACATAAACATTTAGCCCATGCAAATACAGTTATTACACAAAATTTGAATAATGCATAATGCATTACTTTCACAAATCAGTCCTCACATTGGCATGGTATTGAAGTTTTTTGTGTGTTGTGACGTCATCGTCACTTGACCGGGATCAAAATTATGATCTTCGTCACCAGCTTCTCTCGTGTAGTCTTAAATGGTAATGTTAAAAAAAGCAATCAATTCGTGGGCAATTGTCTTTTGGTAAATATTGGCGACGCACTTTTTGACAAATATGCAAATACATCAATCACTAGCATCGAAAAATATACTCCTTAACTCGATTCTCACACACCCAGATTCATCCCAATTGTGTGAGACCCTGCCTTTCTTTACTTCCTAAATAAGTTACCTTTTATTAAATTATTTATCGTTTTTTTTTTAATTCTTAAATTATTTCCTTTAATGACTCAAAGTTTGGTTGAATTTGTCATCTAAACTTAAACGCAAAAAATAGCTGATCTTTCACAGAAGCTTTACTCGATACCCCCAACTCACTTTAAATTTTTACAACTAAACTGTTTCTCTCTGATTTCTTTGCTGCAACCGGATTGTCTAGGCACTTTCCCCTCCACTCCCCCCTTTTTGTCAAAACTTTTCATTAACTTTTAACTTTACTTACAAATGTACTTTTGTTTATTTTAAAATAATTATTTCTTATTATTAATTTGTAATAGATATATTTTAAATATTATTTATTAAAAAAGGACAATTTTTTTGAAAGCGTTTCAATGTCATCTAAAATGTCATCAAAGCAGATGAAGTTTCGAAAAAAGTAAGTTCTCTCACCTCACCAAACTACAAACCAGCCATTTTCTTCCATTTGATATGTATATATGTATACGCATATTATCCACCAATATGTGCCATGTACTTTTAATCTTTAATTTATTTAATGTTATATTTTGATGCAGAATAGCTAAACAAAGCTTAAGTTCATAGGGGAAAAGATTTTAAATATATTCTTACTCTAAATCTTTTACAAAAAAAGTACTCCCACCGTTTAAGTTTTATTTTAAAATAACACATCCTATGAAAATTAAGTAACCGGATTAGTCTATAAGAATTGCTTCCATTGGGAACAAGGTATACATATCTTTTTAATCTCATCTTCAACATACTCCTCTTCCTTAGCCATACATAGCTGCGAATTTCCCACTGTTCAAAACAGTGCTGTAGCTCATTAGGTGCCACTATCTTCAGGAAGTTTATCGATTATGCCTTCACCTCATCAACAGTTTCAAAATGTGTTCTTTTCAAGGAATTTTTCATTTTTTAAAAACCGGTAGAAATCGTTTGGAGGTGAGATCTTATGAGTACGGTGGATGCTCGAGCACAGTAATGAGTTTGACCACTGAGAACTATTTTACAGAGAGCGCAATGTGCACCGGGGCGATATCTTGATTATCTCTGTTTTACGCAAAATTTACCATACAAAAAATACCAGTTTTTTGCGCAAAATTACACCATATGCAAATTCTTATCCTAATTTTTTTCTTATTGTCGATCTGTTTATGTTCACAATATCTGACATCATCCGAACAACCAAACGTCGGTCTTTTCACACCCGCGCGGGATTCCATTACTTTTTATTAAAAGTTTTCATCAGTTCTTGATGACACATGTTTACCAGAATGTTTATCATCTTCAAAAGCCTCTCGACCTACCAAAAATCGTTTGTGCCATTGAAAAATTTGGCCACGTATAATGCAGTTATTTCTAATCACTTAAACGATTTAAAACAATAAGTTGGAGTTTTGTTTTTATTTCCACGAAGAATTTCAGTTGTATGCACAGCTCGATATTTACGTTGATCACAATTGCGTCTCTTCGGCACCACAATGTCTTACTCAAATAAGGATAAACAACAAACTGAACTAGATAGAGGGTTTATAAGAAAAGGATTGGGGTGATCAGTCACTCCACACCACCTTTAACATTAGTATCGAGTGCGTGCCTGCCTCCGGGTTAAAACATTTTAAAGTCTTCTCGCATTAAATACTGGAAACAACACAATACCCTCCATATCATATGTTGAGCACCATAGACTAGACTATTTTTCTAACGATATTTGTACTTTAAGAAATGGATACTGGAGAAATAAAAATCTTATTAAATATCAGTTTGCAATCTATTCCATTTTAAAAATCGAGAAATGAAGCCGAGATCAGCTTAGGGAGAAGTTTTCAAAAAGCGACGCGAGAGTTATGAAAGAGAAAATCCTTTTTATCAGCTTTTAGACATTCAAACTTAAAATTTATTCAATATGGTATTTTTGCTCTTTTGAGATATGGAAAAAGATTTTTTTGTTTAATTTGCAATTAACGTAAACTCATAAAAAAAACTTTGTTACCCTTCATTAAAAAAAAAGTTACACACTAAAAAAAAGACATTTAAAAAAATGTGAACATAATATCATATTTTCAATTTTAAGATATGTGTTCAGCGACTGCTCAATAACGCCCACTTCTAAGGTGCACAAGACATAATAATTTCAGAATTACAGCCAAAATTGTAACTGTAGATGACGATGATACTGTGAGCTGAAATCCTACTCTATTGAGGAAGATGAATGATTGATGTATACAGTGTAAAAGATATATATATATACAAGGGGTGATCAAATGAAAAGGTACGAAACGACATAAAAATGAAACAGTTAAATATTTGCATATTCCGCCAGGGAGAATGTTGCGAGACATCTCGGATGTCATTGGAGACTCTGACTGGGATCGGATCATGCGCGGGTGCCCGCATGCGCAGGAGAGAGCAAAGGCTCTTATAAAAAGCGGCGTCCAAATGATGCGAGCACAGAATGACTCGAGCACAGAAAAAGCATTAACTCCGATGTGTACTGTGAGACACTCCGACGCCTACGCAGGTCCATCAAGAACAAAAGACCGGGGCTGCTCACGGAGGGTGTGGTTCTGCTCCATGATAACGCGCGTCCACATGTCTCCAGAGTCACACAAATGGAACTGGACAAGTTCCAATGGGAGACGTTGGACCATCCATCCTACAGTCCAGACATGTCACCCTGCGACTTCCATGTGTTTGGTCCACTGAAGAAACACCTGAAAGGAAAGCGCTTCAACTCGGACGACGTACTCAAGGACACTGTGAAGGAATGGGTCTCGTCACAGCCACAGGAATTCTGGGAACAAGGAATCCTGCGGCTTGTTCATCAGTGGGATCGTTGTGCTCAGGCCTATGGTGTATATTTTGAATAAAGTCTATATTTGTACCCACCGTGTCGTTTCGTACCTTTTCATTTGATCACCCCTTGTATTAGTAGCTATATATATATATATATGCACATACAATATATGCAGTCGAATCTCTAGCCTAAGCTTCAGCAAATCCCGTAGGCGACTTGAAAGATTCAAAACAGGCGAGTGTGGTGACGTGTGCAGTTTTTTTTGGGACATTATAGAAGAGACAAAGCTTAATAACCTAAGTGGTATACTCAGGATCATTGTCGTGTTGGATACGAAACGACAATACTAGGCCGAGTGTTGTGGCACTTTCCTCTAAATTGTGTTTCGGATATAAAGGTAATCACATTTGTTCATAATTATAATTATTTCTAAATGCTCCAACTTTACATTCCGGTTATGCATCCCCACACCATAACTCCACCACCACCGTGCTTTACCGTTGGTAATAAATGCGCATTTTGAAGCGCAGTGTAAGGTTTTCCAGATATTAATTTACTGCCTTTTATGCCGAAGGTGTAAAATTTTCTCTCATCGGAGAATATCACAGTTCTTCAAAACTCAGGCTTATTCTTATACTCTTTTGCAAAAGCCGCCCGTTTATGTCGGTTGGTCATTGAAACATAAGGCTTTCTACGAGCCATTTGATTACGTTATCCGTCCTTTTTCAAGACTGTTCTTTTAGTATCCGCACAAATATTTTTGTTAAACTTCTCGTAAATGTCTGTTTTTTAAGCTGCAGTCAAAGGGGGAATTATCTTTAATCAATGCTATCATAGTTCGTTTTCTCCGATTGGGAATTTCGATGAATCACCTGTAGGAGGTTTGGATGTGTAAACTCCTGTAGATTAAATGTAATTAATAACATGATGGATATATATGAATACTTACCGCCCAACGGATCTGGCTATATCCCGACGACGTTTTCCATCTTTCGACATTTTCATAATGATTTTGCGCTCAAGTGATACTAATTTCCTTCCTTTTATTTTTCATGTCCTTGAATTGCTTCGTATCTCACAAAAACGTAAAAATATTGTGTCACAAATTTCTTAAGCTATTTTGCTTTATAAATGAATGCAAAAACTCTATTAAAAGCCTATAACGCCAGTTGATACAAATTCTAGGAATCAAGAATATTTAAGTAGTGTGTGAACGCACACTTTTTCTGCGTACTATCTGTGTGCTTTGCTACAAAACTCCCGCTATCTTACGTAGTTTTAATTTAAAATTAGCGAATTCTGCCATGCTCAATACTTAAATAATAGTTAACAAATTCATGAAATTTTGTCAGGAAAAAAATATATTTCTATT